>CAEFZY010027057.1:0-21595 GCA_903066815.1 Brachyrhaphis roseni
GAGGCCCAGACTTCCCTCTCCCCAGCCACTTCTTCCAGCTCTTCCGGGGGAATCCCAAGGCGTTCCCAGGCCAGCCGAGAGACACAGTCCCTCCAGCGTGTCCTGGGTCTGCCCCGGGGCCTCCTCCCGGTGGGACGTGCCCGGAACACCTCACCAGGGAGGCGTCCAGGAGGCATCCTGACCAGATGCCCGAGCCACCTCAACTGGCTCCTCTCGACGTGTTTATGTTCTTTCTCCCATAAAAAGGATGGACTAGCCGACCTTCATCTGAAAACAGCTGCTCAGTATTTGTAAAATTTGATACCATGTATCAGCAAAATGGCTGCAATTATAAACAGAAAGGTATTATCATATCAGCGTTCAGTTCTCACTTATGATTCTACTTAAAATGACTCAAGAAGGCAGAAAAAAATTATATATATGAATGAATAAATTTAAAGTACAACCAATTAAAATGGTATCTGTCATAATCTAAATTACATTTAGGAAGGCGCAAATTGGAGCCAAGAGAAGTTGTTTTTAGTTGCATTTAATCTAATGGCCATTAGGAGGTGACACATTATTGGAAATGTGTGTAAAAGTCTATGGAAAATTAAATTCTGGTTGAATTCACTTCACTTTATCTACAATTCAAAATGAATGTCTTCTCAAAGCACTTTATCAATATACAGAGCGACGATCAATTCAGATCAATAGATGCACAGTTCAGATCCAGTACAATTCAAACTGAATGATTATGGGCAGCTGCCCATGTCATCATAACAAGTGGGACGTCTAGATGGAAGTGGGTTTTCTGTTTGTGGACACATGTGGCTGTAAAATGGTAAATATCACCAGAATGATGCCTTTTAAATTAGCTTACAGGATTAAAAACTCATTTCAGGAAGCAGAAGGAGGCGCCCCCTCCAGGGTACCGTTCATGCAAAACTCTCACTGAACCTCAGTAAACATTTTCCTGTCACCATTTTAATTAAAATTCAGCAACTTTCAGCTCCCATTCTGCTGCTCTTCTTTAGGGAGAAAAACATTAACCTGAACTTCTAAATGTGGCTGCAGAATTAATGTTTCTGGGTTGCAGAATTCAAAGATGTTTATCAATTTAAATCATGTCAGGAACAGAGTCTCCTTTTTAAAGAGTAGATTTTGTACCTTTTTAGACCAAAACACTAAACCTGAGTCACAGTCATACATTTGTTTTTTTTAATTTAAAATATTTTTACTAACTTTTTTCTTTAAGCTCTTTTATCATACCTTGTCTCTCTCATCACGGTGCGATAAAGACAAATTAACGGATTATGCTTTCCAGAAGCGAGGCGTTTGTAGCTTCTCGAAACTGGAACCAATATTTTGTAAGATACTTCAGAAGGTGAAAATGTAAAAGTTTTGCTCTTACGCCTGGTGGTGTGTGGCACCACGGGCCTGAGCTTCCTCTCCTGCTTGATCTCTGCCAGAACCCGGTCATGAAGCGACTGCTGCCGTGGAGGAGGAGGAGGAAGGCTGCGCTCTGAGACCTAACCAGAAGAAAATATTTCACCACATCTGCTCATTCAAAAAAAAAAAAAAAAAACACAAGAAACGGAGCTTCTTCATGTCCCACCAGGCAAAGTTGTCCCATTTATACAAAAAGTAATGGTAAAGTTTTCACACCCCTAAAATTTTTTCCAGATTCTCTCTTGCTACAACCACAAACCATCTCAATGCTCCTTTGGGGATTTTATGTGGCTGAAAATCATGAAGTTGCTCAGAACTGTGGAGTGGATTCAGACGTCTTTTGGTAGTTAAAAATCAAGATGATCCTTTATTCTGACACCGCTACCAACTATTTTTGGTCTAGTTTCTAGAGCAAATATCGCAGTGTACTTGAAATAAGACGAAACTTATTTAAAAAGTAACTTTTAAAGGAATAAGAGCTTTTTTGTAAGTCAACAATTTCTTAAAATTGATGAAAACTTACTGGTTTCACTGGCAGATCATTTCACTTATAACAAGAAAATCCTAGAAGAACATGTCAGACTTGAGACTGGATCAGAGGTTCAACTATAGAAAACAGCATCTATAGGCCAAATCTTCAGCTAAGAGAAAAAAAAGCAGAAAATTCAGCTGTAGATTTGTAAATAGGAAGAGGCATGTCCCCAAAAGACCTGCAACTTCAAGCAGCAGCTTCTACCAAGTACTGATTGCAAAACATTTTTGGAGAGTTATAGTTTTTTGGGGTTTTTTTGCATCATTTGCCTTCAGCTCTACATTGCGTTTGCGAAACAAAACCCCAATAAAATACGTAGAAGCTTGTTGTAATAGGTGTGAACCACTTACAGGTTTAAGAGGAGGTCTGGATCTGATGAAGTCCAGGATCAGCTCATGGGCACTTCTCTTCACTCTGGTAGGAATATCACCATCCACCTTTACAAGGCAGGAAACACGTCAACTTGTGGGAACTCTAAAAATCATACAGTCACCCACTGTGCAACGGAACAACATCTGATTGTAACAAAGAAAATGTTATATTGAAGCTTCAATAATTGACTTTTAGGCCTCTGACAGCTTTAAAGGCACCAGGCTCTTTAAAGCACACATGAGCAGCATTAGCTGTGATTTGTAGCCTCACACAACTCGACTCTGTATTGATGAATAAACACCATAAAACAGTAACAGCTGAACACTGCTTTCAGCATTGAAGCAATTATAAAAAAAAAAAAGACCTGCAATGCAGCCAGAACAACAGAAGGCGGGAGGGTTTCATTAATATTTGTGTCGCTGAGCTGAATAATGCATCTGGCCATGGAGAAGGCCTCCAGGCTGACTCCACCACACCATCAAGGTTTGCTTTCTGGGGCTGAGTTCAACTCGACTGGCAGAGCTTCCTGCTGAAGCTCTGCCAGGTGGTGATGAAAACATCTCCCAGAAATTGTCTTTAATTTTTTTTTTTTTTTTGTGGATCACATTTGTGGGGATGATTTGAAACCCAAATCAGGTAACTGCGCAGTATCTGTAGATAGCAAACTGAACTCAACGTGTCTAAGTTGATGAACTCCAGCTGTTTTTAGCCTTTCTGTATCAATTTTCGTTGCTACAAGGCTAGAAAGGTGGATCGTTGATATAATTTTACCATTAATTTTTGTCCTCCGTGCTTCTTGGATTGAATTTTGTGTAAGATTTCTAACAATTATCTCCTCTTAGTTGGTGTTTTAGTCTCTGTACTGATATCACATTGTGGACTCTCTCTGCTAAAGACTTTACAGAGCCGCTCTAAAGCTGAATGAGGCCCTAATCAGAATGTTACTTGGGACCCAATTCCAGTTCACATGTCTTATGATATTCAAGCAATTATAGATAATTGAATTTGCTTTTTTTGTTGTTGATGCTTTATTCTTTCTTTTCCATTTCTTTTCTTTTGTTTTTGTCTTTTTTTCTTTTCTCTCTTTTGTTAGACTAGATTCTTTTCTCTTTTTTTTCCTTTTTACTCTCATCCTGCCCTTGTTTTATCTGGCAGACATGTCTGGTGTATAAAGCAGATTAGGTAAAGTCAGAGGTAAAAGAAAAGCTCAATTTCAGAGAGCTGCAGAAAACATACATATGCCATCTAGTAGGTTGAAGTGTATTGCAGTTTTCCTGTCCTCACAACATGAGGTGTTTACTAAACTCTATGCTTTTATTGGATGAGGCTAAGATTGAGCGTTTTGGCAACAAACACTTCTGGTGAACCTTCTTCACATTTCCAATTTAGAAATAAATATAAATATGGTATTAAGCCGCTTTTAGCTTTTAAACTTGAACCACAAACTAAATTGCATCTTTATTCCTGTTGCTGTTGCTCCAGTAAAAGTTGATGGCAGCGCTAACTGGAGCCATCGACTCTCACCATGACTTTGCGAAGCTGGAACTTGCGAGCTCGAATGTCCTGCATCAGCATCTCGAAGGGCGTCAGGCTGAACTCGGTGGGCAGCGGGTTGAACGGCTGCTCCTGCACCTTCTTCAGCTTCACCCCCTGCCTCAGCTCCTTCATCAGCTGCACCCACAGACGAGCCTGGTGGTGTGGGAGACAACAGCAACACATCTGCTTCTGTCAGCGTGACGGCTCTGCCTGCACCCGGTCAGACGCACAGCGCCAAAGTTGTCCTTTCTATGAACTCTGTTGCACCGTCTCACCCAGTCTCTGTGCTTCAGCGAGTCCAGCTCGGCTGTGGATCTGTCCTCCAGAGCTTCTTCAGAGGAAATCTTCTTCAGCATCTGAGCGGCACAAAGCAAATGTCAAACATTTGACTGCTCATGTTTCTGAATCCCTTTGGTTCGCCGTCTAGAAATCGCTAAAAAATGATTCAGGGTTGGTGGAAAGACTCGAAAAGTGCTGCTCACAGGTCCAGCCTGGCTGAGCCTGAGATTCTTTGCAACAGTGAATGAGTAAAGGTTTTGTCTGGTTTTGCAAAGCTGGTGGAGGCGAACACAAAGGATGCTTCTATCACTTGAGATCCTGAGGAAGGTAATTTAAAGTTAGCGGCTGTATAACAGCACAACGGGGGAAAAGCTCACAGGGAATGAATATCTTTGCATGGCACTGCAGGTCTTATCAGCATTCAAGACTGGTCACACACATCCTGTTGTTACAGTTACAATTATGAACATCTTAACTAAAATTAACATTTCCTGTGATTAAAAGAAATACATTTAAACCTTACGTTTTATTTTCAGAAAATGCCTAAAAAGCTATAAAATGTATATGATTTTATCATTCGTATGCATAAACGTGGTATTTAACCTCATGAGCATATAGTAATTTACTTATTTTTTTGCCCTCTACACTAAAATAACTCGTTGAAGATAGACTAAATTGATGGTTTTGGGATTTGTTTTGGATTTCTATCAACTGGATGACAAACAACATAATTTACAAAAACTACTCATTGATATAATGTGATAAAGCCACTTATTTTTGTCATGTTGTATTCAATTTTTCTAATTATTCTTGTCCCTAAACGTGTAAAGTTTTATCTTCTCGTCTGATTTGGCCCTTGCTTAGGAAACAACCTTTCTGACATGACGGCGCCGTGACGTACCTCCTTTGCATCTCTGATCTTGATGAGGAAGGTCTGCAGCTCCAGCGTCTCCACAAACAGAGCGCGGCAGACGGCCTGGTAGTGGTCCGGGGCCAGGCTCGGGTTGGCCAGACGGGACGCACAGAGCACCACGACCTGACGGAACGAACACACCGGCCTTATCGCTCCCTCCTGCTCCTCTTCCTCCTCCTCTTCTTCCTGTCCACTGTAGCCCTCATCGGTTGCTCCGCTGCCAGCAGAGCTGAGGCCCTCGTCGCCCTGGTCCCCGCCCGCCATTCGCTCGATGAGGCGCTCCAGCTGCGGGCTGAGCTCCCGCTCCTCGTTGTCGTCCAGTCCCCAGTCCAGAGCTCGATAGATGGCCACACCGAGGGACTGAACCAGCTGAAAGCATCGAGGAAATCACAAAGAATAAAAGTTTTTTTTTTTTTTAAACTATTATTACAAACTATATTATGTTAACATTAAGATATTTCTAAAGTACAGTGTTGAGAATAAATTGATTACACCCCAACAGACTTGTCAGGAAACTTTTAGCTTCCTGTCTGAGTCAACATTCACTATTTGATACTATTTTCCAAAATATTCCCACAGATGTGGGGCGTTCATTTCAAACAGGATCTTTTCATTTTGCACACGCAAAAAAGTTGCAAGAGTAGACCACTGCATTCAGAAATGAAAAGAATAATGACAATACCAACAACAACCACATTGGTCACTGGTTTTCTTAAACCAGTGACCAATGTTCAGAAATGTTCATTTGTAAAATGGGTTTTACTTTTGTGATATTAGCACATGGAAACAAATAAAACGGATATTTTTTAACATTATTATTCAAATGTATTATTCTCCTAACATTTACTTTCCTTAAATCATTAGATAAGTTTTTTAATCAGTAACAAAATGTTTCCAGCATTGTGTTGTGTAATAGTGTTAGAAATGTTATTTTTCAGTAAATTACTAACCAATAAAAGTCAAGTTTAGGTGTTATTTTGTGTAAAGACTCATATAACAAGCTAAATATTCAGCATATTATGAGAAAAAGATTTTAAAAAGTGTTTTGTGCTTCTTGCCTGTCGCTCTGCGATTGGTGGAAGAGGAGCTCCGTCATTGTCATCTAGAAAAAAACAAAAACATGAAAACTAGTTAAAACATCGCTGAGAATCAAAAGATTTCTATGATCATCAATCAAAAATGCTTGAACATTGGACAGCACGTTTTCAGCATCTCCAATTATATAGCAGTATTATTGCTGAAAATGACAAAAACAGTATTGATTAAGACTAACCCTTATTTTTAAGGATATTTTTCTGTCTCCACTTTTCTCTATGGGCATTAATGGAAGCTATTCAACGAGTCAAATATGTTATGGATATGGGTAACATCAATGTATGACACTTGTATTGCATGATGATGAAAAATATTATTGTAAAAATATTACATTACGTGTATAGTATCTTTATGGAGCTATATGAACTGAATTGCGTAAACAAACTTTTCAGTGATATATATATATATATATAATGTATTGAGATGAGTCTGTAATTGGTAGCTGGAGAGCAGCTGATTTAATATCTAACTTCATAAATGTCTCAGTGATGAAGCTGTAAAGAACGGCAGAAAAGCTGGCTGCAGCATTCTGCATCAGGAAGAAATTAGAATACAAGCAATCACAGAAAGAGAATGACCTGCAAAACGACACAAAATACTAAACGAAACGCCTTAGAATCATGACGAACAGCAGACAATGAGTAGATTATAGAAAATAACTTTAAATTATCGGCTGTCAAAGCAAAACAAAACATCCACAAGGTGAGTAAGAAGCGGTGTGTGATGAACACGGCTTTTTGAATTGGCAAAAGCTAATCATCATTATCTGTGCATGGGTGAGTAAAAAGGAACCAAGCAGGAGGAAGACGAATGGAAATGACGAGAACCAGACAGAATAATAACAGAGGAGGAGATGACGGAGGAGATTTAGCAACAATGGCCAGGTATGAATTGCAGACAGCAGGATACAGTGCTTGTAGCACAGGGCAGATTGTACAGGCTTTCAGAGTTAAACACAAACCAAAACAAATACATCCTGAAGCTAAGACGGTAGCTTAAAGAACTGAAATAAAACCAGAAAAGCTCAACAGACCATCACATCTATTCAGAATCACTGCAGAAAACATGTCACACCAAAAACAATTACATCTGGACAGACAATGATGGTCTGATAGGACGATAACTTTGGATAAAAATACCCCCATTTGATGTTATCAGGGTATTATTTTGCCCTGACGACCTTTCCAAGTTATACCCTGCCTCTTGTCCAAGTGGAAATAAAACTATCAAGACCAAATCTAGAAGAAATGTCCACTAAGTTGAGTAAATGTTACTCTTG
Organism: Brachyrhaphis roseni; assembly: GCA_903066815.1. NCBI lineage: Eukaryota > Metazoa > Chordata > Actinopteri > Cyprinodontiformes > Poeciliidae > Brachyrhaphis > Brachyrhaphis roseni. The sequence continues at coordinate 7,438 of CAEFZY010027057.1, forward strand.
GTGGAATAATGAGCTGATACAAGCAGTCTAACTAGTCAGGCTATCTGCACATGTAGCTAGTCTGCAGTCTGCTGCCGAACAGACATGCTTTTACTTGCCAACTGTAGTTTTAAAACAGCAGTAAGTAACTCAATACAAGCGATAGGTTTTACTGTACTCCATTGTTTTTCTATTCATGTTCACAACCATAAATATTTCCAAACATGATTTTGAAAGGTGTGGAAGCACGGAAAGCCATTTTGGAGATTAATCAAACGTTTTCCAGAGTCCTCTGGCATCAAATAAACAATGTTAAAGCCACATGTGTATAAAACGAAAAAAAAAAACATATTTAAGTAATCGAGGTGAACATCATAACTCTGTTTTTTGTGGGCTAATGTTGCATTTGAAGTTAAGTTCAGGTTGAAATTTGGTACTTTTAGCAAAAAATGTTTATGCCGCAATTTCAAATAACTTTAAAGCTGCTGTTGCTGGAACTGCGGTTGTTTGACTGCTGCATTTAGTTCAACTGTTGTTTTTGACCGCGGATGGCTTAGCTTGGTGTGCCCGTGTCAAAGAGTCAAACGAGCCTTTCCTCTTGGCTCAGATGTCAGTAGCAAAACCCGAGGAGGCCTGAAAATCCTTCATCAGCAACTCAACAGACAAACGGGAGACTGGACGAACACAAATATAGATCAGGGAGAAAAGATGCGAGGCGATACATCAGGAAACTGAAGCCAGCAACTACACAGTGTTTATTATCAAAGATGTCTGAGCAATAAACTCTAAAATATTAGAATTGCTCAACATTCCTGTGTTTTATGCGTAACCAGATTAATTATTATTTCATTGGAAATAGAAATTGAAAGTTTAACTTGCTTTTCCCGGATAATTCTGAGTTAAATAACAGCTAGAACTACATTTCTAAGGCTTCAGCAACGTTCGGTGCAGGCTATTTAAAGATGACACATTGTTAGTAAAGGTGTCTGCACCATCCACAGTCGGACTCTCGGGGCGGCGAATCGAGTTTTTTGCCCTGTAGGTCTGTTTGTGCTGCAGGACGCAGTTGGCATCTTTCGCTGTCTACAACAAAGCGCTGGCAGCAGGGCGCGAGCGCATCGACCAGCAGAGCCTCGGCCCGCTTCCTGTGTGAAAAGAGACGCTGCTTCCATCAGCAACAAAAGGAGAGTCCATTACAAAGCCCTCCAGTCAGGAAGGAGAGGATAACATGAAGCCCTGTAAACCTGTCGGGCAGGTCCGCAATAATGCAGGGCCCGGGTCACGGAGTGAAACCGATGATACCTTCCCACAGCTACGGCCCGATGAACACAAAAGAGGGAAAGAATCTGCGGTGAAAATCCCCCGGCAGCCCTGCAGCTCAGCTCCTGGAAAAACATACAGTGAGCTGCTCTGGAAAACGGGAGGCAGCTGCTAATGCACCTGTTATCTTCTCTGAGCTGCGCCACTCCTCACAGCACCTTGCAAAAGTATTCCCACCCCTTAAACTTTCCTTTTTCCTCTGTATGTTTCAGCCATAAACACCAACATGGTTTATTTGGGACTTTAAGAGACAGGCCGACACAAAGCGGCGGATGATTTTGAGTGGGTGCAAAAAGGACAAATAAAATTCTGAAAGGTGTGGCATGCATTTGTGTTCTAACCCAGTGATTCAATAGTTTGTACAAACTTTTTCCCACAGCAAATACAACTGTGAGTTTTTTGGTGTTGAACTTGAAAGTAGATCAAACTCAGATTAAACAGAGTGGAAGAGTGAACAAGTTTCATGTCTTTAAACAGATTTCTTAATCGGTTTTAGGTCTGGACTTTGACTGGACCATTCTAACACATAAATATGCTTTCATCTAATTGAGGGGTGCACTGACATGCAAATTTAGCAGAAATGTTAGAATTTCTGTTATAATTGACATTGACTGACATTATACAGATTTTCCTTCCGTTTTTCACCACTGTCAGAAAATGGCCACATTGCTGACGTTGCTTCTCTGCTGGTTCACACTCCACAATCCTGAGTGGATTGTGTTCAACCGTCACATGACCAAACCAAGACTACATGGTCTCCTTCCACCCCTCCAGGAACATACCAAACCACCTACAAGATGGAAATAATCAGCAGTAATTATTATTGTCTCGGTAGCTCTATTCTTATTGTCAACGTCCTGCTGAAAGTATCAAGTCCACTCCAGAATCAAGCCTTTATCTTTTACTTAATTCCCTCTAAATGTGACAAAATGCAAGGGCTATGAATGCTTTTGCAAGGTATTATAAGTTCGGTTTTTCCCATCAGCTAAAAAAATTATTTGTAATGTTCTGATTAGCTCTGATTTTTTGCTCCACATTCAAACTCAGACCAAATTTACAGCTTTGAACTTGGTACTTTTAGTGAAAATGGCTGAACCCAAATGGTACATGATGTTTTCATCCGTTTATAAGGCAGCGATCGTTAACCGAGAGCCTCCTCCTCCAGGACATCTACAGCTCTGCCCACAAAAATGTAAATAAAACAACGCAAAAGCCCAGCGATGCCTTATGCAGTCAGAGCTAACGATGGTCAGAGCTAACCTGGATCAGGCTTTAGAGAAGGTTTAAAGGAGAAGTAACCTATTTTTGGGGAGTGTTTATTACCTAATGCAGGTTTTCCAAACATAATACTTTTAGTGATACTCATGGGTCCAAACAAGCTGAGGGGGTTTTAATACTGATGGACTTCCATGGATATAAACAAAACTCAGGTATTTGAAAATGATATAGATTCCAGACCGCAGGCAAGTCCAATCCAACAACAGAAGAACTAGCTGCATGCTCCACTCCTCCTGGGTTTTTGGTGTGTTTCAGTGGTTGAACTGCAGCAATGCAGGCCTGGGTAAGTTACGGAAACATTTTTACTTTTGCATGACATTTCATGCACCATGTGGCTTGTTTATATGGCATAAACAAACCATATATCCATTTGTAGCCAACAATTGCATGATTAAAAGAAATTTGAGTGAGCCGACATCAAGCCTAGTCCTGGACATGTGGCACAACACACCCCGTGGTCAAACATTGGACAGAACTATACAACCGAATGCCTAAAACCCTACAGCTCAGTCAGCTCTGCAGAGGAAGCTCATTTCACCTCTTTGCATCCGAGATCTCGTTCTTTCAATCATGATCCGCATCTCAAACTCAGACTCCCACCCCATCTCGTCATTAGTGTCATTCTGTTGTGGAAAGTCAAAGCAGATATTGAATAAAAGTAGAGCGACTGCCTGAACGAGATCTTCTTGCTACATTTATATTCACTAATTTCTGCATGAAAAGCCAATGGATTTCTGTTTAATCCGTTGGCTTAAACAGAGGAGACAGATTTTTATCGCAGAGAATAACAACCTTATGCATAAAGACAGACGGCATGTGTCATCTACGCAGAGCATCTTTCTGCCAACCAAAACGTAAACATATCATCGGGTTCCCGAGTTCTCCGGTAGACTTGACGATGAGTCCTGCTGGATCGGACAGAACTCCTTGCCGTTAGTCACACACAGTTTACTCCGGCTAATGACGGATCGCTTTCATCCTCATAAGCCTCACACCTCCCTGTTTCCTTCGTTAAGACGCAGTAACTCAAAAGCTCCCCCAGTGTGGACTTTGCCTCCTGTTGCCATGGAAATAAGGAAGGAGAAATGTGACAGAAGAAAAAGCAAACTGGGTTCAGAGGAACAGGCTTGGTAATGAGTGATCAGAGGAGGCAAACAGTACAGAAGAAATAGGAAAGAGTGAAAGCAGCCATTATATGAGCTGGAGCCACATCCATAAATCCACCAAATCGAAAAAAAGAGGTTCAGATGTCAGTGCAGGAAAAGGCTGCAGCATGTTACCTGTGATGATTGTGATGTTTTCTGACTTTAAGACACTTGCTGCTCAGTTTTAAAAAGCAAAATGTGAATAAACCCAATACTTGACATTGTAAAGTATTCATTCTCCTTGATCTTTCCACATAGTGTCCTTTCGTAACCACAAACTCTGACGTATTTTACTGGTATTTTGGAGTATTTTTATATTTAGACACTGTTTTTGCCAGACAGCTCAAGTTCAGTCAAGAATGCTTTTACACTTTTCAACGTATTTCTCATCTTCTGATATATAAACTTGCGGCATCTAACTGATCTATAGACGTTCAAGTTCTGAAAAGGACAACAAAGTATCCGATGTGAGCTCTCGGCTCTTCTGGGCAGATTTTATGACGTAAAACAAAACTGAGATAATGTAAAACTTTACAAGGCTTTTATCATAGAACTTCTATCATTGTCAGTGTATGACTATACTCATAAAATGACTTCATCAGTCTTTATCTATACACACCTATGCACCTAAAAGCAACAGTCACGCCTAATATGTGCAGTTTAAAAGGTGTGCCTGTTTCATTTTGGACTTTTTACTTCATTATCAAACCTTTTTCTCAAGAAATGCAAAAACTAAAATGAGATAGTGAGTAAATCAGTACTAATGGAACATTTTTTTCAACTGAATGCAAACTATCATAGTCTCCAATGAGTTGCTTTGGTTTCTTGGTGGGTAAGGTCGGTGGTGCAAACGGCTTTAATCTGGCAGGAGCCATTTTTATATGTGGACCTTGACTTCCTGAGGACCTTCTGTGTAAGAGAAACAAGACAAACCTCAATCTCTGGACTTTATATAAGAGCTGCAATGACACAGAGCAAAGATTAGAGTTATTTAAAGTCCAATTATTCCACAACCTCTGCTTAGAGTTTTCAGATTAGATTACAGCTCAGAGGAAGTTGAAAGAGGATTGTTCAAGTTAAATAGATGAGAAAATAAACCTCACTGGTGTCAGAAGTTGGGTCCAGATAGATATAGTGAAGGTCTTGTGAGATATAGTGAAGGTCTTGTGATGGCATATTTACATTCTTTAATACGGTCTGGGTTTGAAATGACAACAGGATTTGCAGATCCTACATCCTTTCAAACAGGGTCAGTGGATCCTGTGACCGCTAAGTCTTCAGCCAGACTTGCTACAGAGACTAAAAGACACAAAGACCTCTTCCTCCTTGAATAAGAACTTTTGAACAAATATCTGTCTAAAATTAGACCTGAACTGAACATAGCTCAACACGCTGTTCGTGGTAAATTCATTATAGGAAGTTCAGGAAGTCCTTCACTGATCTTCTGTTTTCAGAAAACCTGCCGAAGCATAGATCAGTGTGCTCCGACTTTGTTCTGGTCGTTGGTGCGTCATACTGCATTTATTGTTCAAATAAAAGGTAACCAGTCAACCTTGGGATTAAATAATCTTAAAACACTTTCAAATCTGAACACATATTTAGGAGAAGTGCTGGTACTTTTGAGAACTGGAGCGTGAAACTTAATTTGAATCCATCTAAAGTCTACAGCAGTGAATTTTAACGCCAGATTTATTATTTCACACAGATCTGCTGTAGCCCATGAGATCTTTACAAGCTGCCACTAAAATATACCCCCCCATATTGTTATTTTTCCACCAAAACTGCAGAGACGGATCTCGGGCGCCGAGCTCCAGATGGCAGGTGGCTGATGAGCGCTCCTATGCAGCTGCGTCGTAACAATTCAGCCTTTTATGGGCCCATTGCGGCACCGCGGCTCATGTTACGACGGCTGCTTCGGCTCAGATTTGTGCTCCGTCTGATGGGGAGAGTCAGAGCCACAGCTGATGTCAGCAGCGTCTGAAACACTGCACACCGGCTCTTGTGTTTACCATCAAATCCGGCAAGTCTGCCGGAGGAAACAGCAGAGGAGGAGGAGAGGCCCACGGTCCCTGATGACGTGAGGATTATTTCATGTTTTTGTTGCTTGTGAGCACACAAGAGGACAGGAAAAATGGGATAACAGGAAAGTGGGAATGTTTTACTTGAAGATATCCATCACAGAATGACACGCTAGTTAAAAACTCTACGAACAGCTACAGTCTGGATCCGGGTTGTTTTCCCTCTGTAGAGTTTTAAAAAACACAACTTGTTTTTCTCGATATGTCGGCCATTTTCATAGCACTGATAGATTGGCATGGAAACCACAAGCCCGGTGGCCATCATGTCAGTGCATTTTTAGAAACTCAACTTTATATCTTATGTTTGATTTTTTTTTTTTTTTTTACTAATGTACACTGAAAAAAAAGAGAATGGAGCTCCAACTTTAAAAAAAAATTCTATTAATTGGTCACAAGTAATTGAATAGTTTCTCAGACTTACTTTATTTTCATTTACAACCTAATAAACTTAACTTAATAACTTCATATGATTATTTGTGACCAGTTAGCACAATATATTTAAGTTGGATCACCGCTTCTCTTTTTTCAGTGTATGCAGAAAAGCAGATTAACTTGGCTGAAGGTCATAATATTACCACAGAAAACCAATAAAAGTTTTTGTGAACCATGTCTGGAGGCATGTAAAGAAGCAATCCAACCTGTTCAAATAAAAAACCCCAACACTGACGCCACCGATAAATTCGCTGGCGTCAGCAACAACAGGACACTTCTCATTCCCCCAGAGGGATCTCTGAGGAGAACCTACGAAGTTTCAATGTCTTTTTAACGCACCTACAAGTTTACAGTGTTCACTCCACCAGGCAAACAATACCCCTGCAATTGCCTGTGCAATGATTGCACATAAAAATTAAAATGCCTCTTTTATTATTGGTGCCACATAAACAGTTTCATTTGATTCAGTGAAAGACTTTGTTCTAAACCACCACAGTTCTGGCCGCATGTTTAGGGACATTTTCAGGGAAAGTGAGCGTCACTTTCAGCAAACTTTAAAATCGGCTCATCTCCTGACTGTCCTGGGAACGGACTCTTCCGCCTGAGCTGTGGATCTCTGCTACTTCTGCTACTCTCTCTTCGCCCAACAGATATATTTTTGAGACGTTTAAATGGACTCTAAAGTTCTCCAGTAAGGTTTTCCAACAAACTCTGCAGAGCAGCTGCATCCATATGCCATTAAATTAATAAACAGAGGTGGAATCAATCTTCTTGAGTACAGATGGTTAAGATAGATTTTATTTTTCAAAGAATCAGAGTGAGTGGGGGGCAAATACAAAGTTTACCCTGAAAAAAATAACATAAAATAAATATTTCTCTCTCCACTTCACACAGATGCTATTGGTGTTTGTGGGGGTGGGGAAATCAAGGTGTATGAGCACTGTAGCACTTTAAAAGCTGGATTTTAGGTTTTCCACAGATGGTTAAATATGCACACATAGTTTGGCCTCCAGTTGTCTCCATGCGGACTCTGGAGCAGATCCCCTAGACCGCAGTGAGGACATAAATACTTCACATCCGGGAAGATATAACGTCGGTGCAAGCTCAATTCAAACGGGAACCTCGGAGAAAAAATGGGAGACTGCGTTCAAACCTTGTTTGCTTCGATCCACGTTCCCTCGTCTCTAAAAACGGTCCTTAAACGAAAGGAATCTCGGGTAAAGCTTTAGTCTTTGAATAATTAATCATTTACCGGCACACAGTCGTCCCTGTTGGCAGTGGATGTGAGATTATCCTAAATATGCATTGCACGAGGAAATGTCACTTTGTTTGAAAGGAATTTGAAGCACTAAAGCACAGGATCAGGTGAAAATATGAATTCTAGCTGGGAAGGTAATTTGTTCCTCCGTGCCAAACTCCCCTGGAAAACCACTTAATTTAAGAACGAGCTGCTTTTTCCCCCACAATGTCCAAAGCAAAAAACATTATTTAAGGTTTCTAATGAGAGATTTAATGGTTTTATTACATTCCGCAGCATTACTGTAATTCTTACAACCCATAGTTTATTAGTACACTTTGCAGACTTCAGTACTCAAACTGTTTTCAAACTACTAAGCGGATGACTTTATTTATTTATTATATTATTTAGATGTTGGGACTTTAATCATAACCGACATTTTAAAGACCTGGTTTAATGATGATTTCCCGCGTTTGTTTTGATTCAGGGTGTAAGTTTGGCGGAGGTTAGATAGGAACAGTTGGGGTTCGGTCCTACCGTCGGGTTCCGGCTCCTCCTTTAACGACACGGTTCCGTCCCGGCGCAGGAGGATAGAGGACGGGTCCTTCACCCGACCGGGTCTCCCGGGCGGCGGGCGGGGCACCCTGAGCCCGCTGCAGCACTGGTAGCACACCGCCCACGCCTGCTCCTCGTTGATGGGCTGCTCGTAGGACTTCAGCACCTCCTCCAGAGACAGCTCCCGGGGCTCGGCCAGGTCCCGCACCTCCGCGCGGTCCGTGGGGGCGGTTACACGGGGATCCCCGTCCTCTGCGCTTCGGTTGGTGGCTCTGGCCATGACTGCGATGCCGCGGAGCCCATGCTTCACTTGGTGAGCAGCGGGGACGTTGACGCCGAGCGCTGCTTGGCCCGGTCTCCTGCGTACCGCCTGTTGTGTCGTCTACTACCGCAGCTGCACCGCGTTGTCTTCTGCGCTGTCAAGGCAACGAGTGGACACAACTACATCCGGTTTGGCGCCTTACACAAATAAAAGCATTTTAAATGGCAAAATATTATCAGTGACTAAACTGGGATGAATCTTTTTATTTAAAGGGAAAGTTGCAACTTTTAAGGCAGTACTTAATGTCTTTTCCTCAGTGGCCTTTTCTAATATATATTCGTTGGACATGCATGTATATTCAGAGCCTGCAAGTTGTACAGACAGCACAGGAAGCACGGAGAAGACGCCTGTCATTGCAGACCTCCTTGAGAAAGCCGTCACTAACATGAAACATGGTGATGGCGCCATCATGCTGTGGAGATACTCTTCTTCAACAGGATCAGTGGAGCTAGTCAGAGCTGAAGGGAGGATGGATGGAGTTAACTGTAATGAAATTTCCAATGAATAACACTAAGGTTTTTTTTAGCAACATTTTCAAACATAATGAGTTGGATCCTTTTCTTCATCAGATCAAAAATATGGGCATGAGCTGGAATCTACATCTCAATTATGCCAGCAAATTTGAAAAGTGCATGTCACCAAATTGCTCAGTAAAAGCATTAAAGAGATGTTAGACCTATCTTTCTAGAAAGTGACCTCGTTTGATAGACAGGAAGTCCTGTCTCCGACTAACTGGTCAGCTTTTTGGCATTTCCCCAGACACAGACACTAAACATTTCTGAAAAAGCTTTAGTTTTAATGTTGGTTTAATGGCTTTAAACCAACATTAATGGTTTAAAACCATTAATGTTTAATGGCTTTAAACAGTTAAATTAGACATAAAACCAAATCAAAATAGGTAATTGAATTAAGCAAATTTGCAAATGAAAGTAATGCTCAGATGTTAAACATGAACCGAGAAATAGTCCAATTCTTTTTCTCCTCATCCCGGATAAGATGCTTCTCATGCTGTCTGTTGTTCAGGAGCAGCTTCACATGATGAATTTCACATTTTAAGCTCATGCCTGAGTATAATAGAATTTTTTTTTAACAATATTCTAATTTCATGAAACACTGAATTTTGAGTTTTCAATATCTATAATCATCCAAATGTCAATAAATGAAATCTTGAAATATGTCACTCCATTTATGTAATGAATTTATATGATATAAAAATGTCCCTTTCTGAAATGTGTAATTTAAAAATGCACTTTTTTCCACAATATTCAACTTTTTTTTTTAGCTGTACTGTGAATTTTTATTGGTTTTCATTGTAATTTGTGGGGAGGCAACAGCGCCCCCTGGAGTAACACTATCCAACCGGGAAGACGACGAAACCACAAGAAGATCACTTCCTTCATCTGAATATCCTACCCATTTAAAATGAAAAGCTATAGATGTATGCACTAATCCTTCTACTAGAATATCCTACCTGTTAAAACATATTTTAAATACAGAGGCGTTTGTAAGAATAAAACAGCATCAGAGAGGGGAAACTGGTTTTTTTATTGGAATTAAATCAAAGACAAATGCAGATCACCGCAACTCGTTTTTGCGCATTAATCCGTTGTATGACGGACTTGATTAAATGCAGCGCAGCCGCAATGTGTCCACCGAACTGCGCAGGTCCCTGAAATGACAGGATATGATTCATGTACACTAATATTACACCGCTATTACACAGCTTCAATCTCACATAGTGTCGCTACCAACACAGTAAATTCTGCAGAGTTAAATCAACACTATGCTGAGTCTTTATGATCCTTATCAGAATTGGTGTTAATTTAACTCTTTTCGGAGTTATTTCAACAATAGTTTGAGTAGTTATAACTTTTTCAAGTGTTAGAACTACTCAGTTTCTTGTTGAAATAACGCTGAAAAGAAAATTAACACCAATTCTGATCAGGATCAAATAGACTCAGCATAGTGTTGATTTAACTCAGCAGAATTTACTGTGAACATCTATTTAGTAAAGAGTGTTATTAAACTAAAATATTTTAAAGTATAGGGACAAAAAATCCCACAAAACAACGTATTTTGTCCTGATCAAGCGCCAAACAGTAACTTGTTTAGAGTAACGACATTGCGGACGGCAAACTAAAGCCATTTATAAATATATTTACAAGCTGCCTGTCATATAAACTCAAAACATGAAGTAAAACTGCAGCTTACAGAAAGCCAGGTATAAAATAAATTAAATAAAGCTTTCCGTAATCTGAAACTTCCACAGGTGGGACGTATTTATAAGAAATCTGCTGAGTAAGGAGTATGTGACCTAGCATCGATGTACGCATGCGCATTACCACAAGGTGGCGCAGACGAACAGAACACCTGTTGTGGAGAGGCTCTGGATGACGTCACCGCTGCTAAGAAGTTAAAGGAAGTTCATTTTAATCTCCCCGATTTTCTTTTGTCTACATAAATAAAATAAACAGTTTTAAACTCCGCTCTGATAAACTACGGCCCAGATGGACATTTTAACCGTAATTAAGATTAAGAATATCAAATGTGAACACAGGTGAACAAGAAAAAACTTGTTCTTGCGTTTGTTTAAATAAAAATATGGATGTAATTTTCAATTAATCAGACTCTTTTTTTAATCAGATAATTGATGTTTGCGCCCTTAAGTAAATAAATAAATAAATAAAACTGCAGCTTATTTTTGTCAATAAGAATGAGTTGTAAAGAGCTTTGCTTTTGACATTTATGAGATTAGTCTATTAATATTGTGCTATAATAATAAAAACAGGAGATATGGAAAAAACAAGCAAAATGTAAACACCATCAACACTAATTAAATTGATTTTACATAATTACACTCAGATGCACTTGTAAAATACATGGAGGACATCAGGAGGAAACTGGTCTTACAGGTTTGAAATGTTGCACCTTATTAAGCAAATCTGCTGAGTCTAAATAAGTCAGACAAGACAGTAGGCTGTTGTAGACATGAAGCGCATCATTTTCCATAAAGCTGCTGAAGCAATGCGTTCAGTCGTTCAGGTGCAGATTTTCTCCAATGTATGTATTTCCCACGGAGGTGTTAGTTGAAAACAAAAGCGAAGTGCTGTTGGTCCTGTGGCTTTTGGAGACCTTTATTTATTTAAGCATCTTATTGTTGCTTTCAGGGTGAAAGTGCTTGGAGACACAGACCTGGACACACTTGCTGTTTTTCCTACTGTGGATCTAAAATTCATTTTAGACCTTCTCAGACTCCAGACCAGACTCAGGAGCTGCTAGTCTTCCTCCTGGAGGCCTGAGGCAAGTGTTTTGGACTTCACTGTGGTGATCACACTCACTTCAACAGTCAGGAGCATCAATTAAATGTCTGCAGTTCAAACCTTCTTATATATGCTATAACAACGTAATGTCAGACTTTGTGAGTAGTAACAAATGTCCTAATTTATTCCTCACCTGAAAAAATGTTGGCTATTAGCTATTGGGTCTGACTGATTATTTAAATACTTTTAATTTCTCAGTATCATCAAAATGGATATTAAAGATCAGCTTGTACAAATATATAAATAAACACAATGAACATGTGTCAAAATCTTAATAGTAGGACTGACTGATGCTCTTATAAATAAGGGCAATTAGATAATGTTATATGTTGGAACTTTATAACTTTTTTCATATTGTTAAAACTAGATAATTTTATTTAAAGTTACCTGCTGTCAGAATCTGACACTGGATGTATAAAACATATATCAATACAAAAAATACTTGGAAATATCAGGAGAGATCTTCTCCACTTCTCTGTGCTGAACTTAAACAAAAACATATTTTTCTAGTAGAGTAATTTGCTGCAGTAAGAAAAAAGAACCAGTTTGTCATGCTTTTCCTTTGTCTTTTATTCTTTCACAGAAAACACGGCGACCTCAGATCAACTGAGACTCTGAAATTAAGCTGCAGCGATGGGTCGCCAGAACAGATTCAACCCCAAAACCGCGACCACCCTGATCATCGTGCACGGGGCGGCGGCGGTTCTCCTTTGCAGCTGGTTCGTTCACTTCGGCCCCTGCAACTTCGCTCCCGCAGGCCCCAAAGTTCACGTTTTGCTGCTGTCCTCGTGGCGGTCGGGTTCATCCTTTCTGGGTCAGGTTTTCAGTCAGCACCCGTCCGTTTTCTACCTCTCAGAACCCGCTTGGCACGTTTGGACCAAAACGTGGACGTCTGGCGCGCAGGCTCACCGAATAGCAGTGAGGAATCTCTTGTGGCATTTATACCGGTGTGACTTTTCTGCGATGGGTTCCTACCTTTCAGAGAAACGCAGCGTGTCCTCCATGTTCATGTGGACTCAGAGTCGGGCACTGTGCTCGCCTCCGGCCTGTCTCCTTACTACCACCAATGAGACTCAGTGCCGCCAGATATGCCATGCTCAGGACTTGAAGAAAGTGGAGGAAACCTGTCGTGCATACTCTCATCTCGTCATTAAAGAAGTACGATTTTTTGAGCTGGAATCCCTTTATCCCCTTCTGCAAGACCCAAACCTGGACCTCCGCATCGTTCATCTTGTTCGAGACCCGCGGGCCGTGATACGGTCGAGAGAGGAATCAGCCAAAGTGTTGAGGAGGGACAACGCCATCATTCTGGAGCACCGAAACGTGCCAGCGGCTGAGAGGAACTACGAAGTGATGCAGGAGATCTGCAGGAGCCACGTACGCATCAATGAAAGAGCAATCCTGAAGCCACCTCCGTTTCTGAAAGGCCGCTACAAAATGATTCGGTATGAAGACGTGGCACGCAACCCGCTGGAGGAGATGAACGACATTTATAAGTTTGTAGGCTTGAAGATGACTAGACAAATGGAGGACTGGATCTACAAGGTGACCCACGGAAAAGGGAAAGGCAGTAAGAAAGAGGCTTTCCAGGTCACCTCTAGGAATGCCACCGAGGTGTCGCAGGCGTGGCGCACCGTGCTGCAACACAGCAACGTCAAACGCATTCAGGACCTGTGCAAAGGGGCCATGTCGCTGCTCGGCTACCGGACAGTTGACAGCGAAAAAGAGCAGAAGAGACTCGACATAGATCTGCTGGTTCCGCTGGAGTTCAGATGGGGCTCAACTAAGAAGACATGAACCTTGGATTATCACCAAAACTGCTCAGATGCCCCAATGGCTCTTTATACACCAATCAAGTTTTTACTACATTTCTGACAACCACAAACCTTCACACAGTTAAATGACCTGACATCTCATTTGACTGAGTTCTTCAAGCCAGGCGTACTGCGTGACAAGCTCAGGTTATGTAGTCATGACAAACCTGCAGCAAATGCAAGGTGGAGCAAATAGTCTGGCCACTAGAAAGGACTTTTTTGTCACATGGACTGATAACAAGGTGCATGTCGACAAATGTGAAGCGTTTGAAAAAGTTCAACAGTTTTTCTCATTTCAAAGAGAAAACTCGATATATATACACATTAGTGGCTTGAAGCTGGATGTCATTTTATGGTCACATGCTTAAAAAGAAAAAAAAAAGGGTTTTTTTTGGTACATTTTTTTCTGGTAGAGTTAACACCAAAAAAAATAAAATAAAATAAATAAATCTTAATTACTGTGCAGAAAGTGTTTCTTGAAGTTGAAGTTTTGCAAAGTATATAATAAAAAAATACTTAGATTTGTCACTGAATCTGAGCGTAAATGAAATGTCAGAAAGCTATTTAATATCGAGGAGATGAGGAACAATAAAATACCTTAGAAATGTATAACAGTTCAACCTCCATGTCTCACCTTTGTCAAAGAAAATGTCATTTTTCTACCACTAACAGATTTTT
>CAEFZY010027060.1:0-39958 GCA_903066815.1 Brachyrhaphis roseni
TTACATTAAACTTGCGTCTTCCTCTACACATATATTCCACCTGTCTCACTCTTACCTTTTCTGCTCGAGCGCCCCTGGTGGCCATTAGGAAAAAGATGCATAAATAAGCCGCAGGGTTGAAAGCGTGTGACAAAAGTCGCGGCTTATAGTCCATAAATTACGGTAATGTGTCATTGATTATGTTTCAAAAGCAACTCTAAACAGCTGGGTTTTTAGTCTAGATTTAAAGGCACTCAGTGTTTTGGCTATTTTACAATTTTCTGAAAGTTTGTTCCAGATTTGTGGTGCATAGAAGCTGAATGCTGCTTCTCCATGTTTGGTTCTGGTTCTGGATGGAGAGCAGAACCAGGAAACCTGAGAGGTCTGGAAGGTTGATCCAACAGCAGATCTTTAATGTATTGTGGTGCTAGGCCGCTCAGTAATTTATAAACTAACAGAAGTATTTTGAAGTCTATTCTCTGACTGTAAAACCCTTTGAATGTTTCTATATAAACCCAGTCAATTTAAATGTCATGTAAAGTTGCAAAAGTAGTGTTTAACTCCTGTTTTTCAAATCTTCTAGTGCCATTGACTCCATTCAATGGTTGTAACTACCAATTATTTTAGTTTTAGCTGACTGATTGATTTTGACTATTAATTGTTTAATCAAATAAAAAAATTGGCAAATTCTGGAGATTTTTCATTTTAGCCTTTTTAGGACAATCTTAGAAATTTATTAAAAGATGCAGATAACCAAATTCAGGTCCTTTTTTTAACTAACAGAATAACATCTTATTGCCTGACGTTCAATAACAGCATTCCTTGAGTGAACTCTTGATCATTTGTAGTAAAGGATGCATCTGCAATGATAAAAATAGTTCTAACATCAACATGTGAAAAGCTCAGGCCTTTGTGTTAGACTCAATGTCAGTAGAGTGAAGGGGAGATCTGTTTAACTTTTGGATAATCAGATTAATAATTGGATTGGATTTAAATCAGTTGGTAAACATTTCAGATATTTAAAACAAAAACAAATCAATAATTATTGATATCGGCCGATATGAATAGTTTATATTGTGATGCATTTTTCAGCCGTATCATCCAACCCTACATATGACATATACTCAGACTCTTGATTTGTTTGGTTAACATATTTTTTCTTGGAAGTATATTCTGATGGGTTCCTGTTCCCTCCCTGAGTCTCTGTGGTCTGGATCCTCTAGGCGTTATTCGTGTTCATGGCACTGTCGTTCGCCCGAGATGAGATCATCTGGCTGCTACGACATGCAGACAACATCCAGAAGAAAAGCACCGATGATTTCATAGACAAGTATGCACACTGATTAACCGTACACACACGCTCACGCACAGTTTACTCTCTTTACAGCTGATTAGCTGCTGTTTTTCTTCCAGGCCTGATGAGTTTCGGTGTATTTTTCAGACACATTGCGGAGCTGATCTTCTACATGGAGGAGCTAAGAGCTCATGTCAGGAAGTACGGCCCTGTGATGCAGCGATACTACGTCCAGTACCTGTCTGGGTTCGACGCTGTGGTTCTCAATGAGATGGTGCAGGTAGGGAGAAAATGTTGGCTGATAACTAGCTGCTTCCTTATATTCACATGTTTAGCAGTCCAGTCAGTGTTTTCTAGTAAACATTTGTTCTTACTTCAGTTCTCTGTCTGGGTTTTATTAAACAGAACCTGTCTGTTTGTCCAGAGGATGAATCTATAATCATGTCTTCATTTGTTAACACTATGACCTCTCTGAGCGTCAAACAAGGTAAGATAGTGAAGTCTCATCTACTTGAATGTGAGCTTATAAGAGTCACCACCAACACTAGAGATGAGCAATATAAATATAAGTAATCGTGATAAATTGATATACTACAATTACAATAAAATTGACAAAAGATTTTTAGAAATTCATTGCCATCTTTTATTGGCAACAGATTTTGTGGTTATGGCTTTTTTGATGTTCATTTACAAAAGGTCCCACAAGCACAAAATACCACTCTTAAAAATAAGACTTAAACATTTCCAAACAGGCTAGTTGAGTATATTTTGTATTAAGTGGACAATAGCATCTTTCTCTCCGCACTCATGGACATTCGCGCAAAATCAACAGCTCCCTACATTTGTTTTACTAATGCGTAATTGTGAGTTGGTTACAAATTTTCTGCAAAAATGGTCAAAAATATTGGGTTTAATTTAAATGAGGCTAACTCTCACCTGCAGGTGGCAGTATTTCTAACTTCTACTTTAACACTTCCTTAGCCTTGTTGTCTATAGCTCATTTTTTACATGTTTTTATGACATTATTCATTTGGCTCACACACTAAAAGAAATGAAGCTCACTATTTTGAGTGAAGATGCAGGAAAACATTCAGAAACATCCACTATTAATTAACTGAACAACTTAATGATCGCCAGCAGACATTTGGTACAAAGAGGAATTAAACAATAAAACATCTTCTGAACCAAGAAACTTTATGTTCACATAACAAAATCTTTCAGCTCGATTGGCTCATTGCCTGAGCTATCTATTATCAAAATTGCTGCGTGGTTCTTCCTTCCTATAAAGTCAGGATTCCATTTGTCGTAATGCGTTTTCAATTAGATTTATTTTATTGTTGTTGTTAGTTTTTTGTTGGCCAATTAGACATTTCGTCTCCTTTCATTCATGGCTCACCCATTTCTTCTTTTTTTATTTCCTTATCTAATGTTTTGTTGGAACCGTAAGATAACCGAGGTCTGTGCTTTTATTTGCCACATCATCTTTGAAATGTTTTAAAAGGTTTTTGAGTCACTTAAATAAGTTTTCAAATGTCTTCTGTACATCAGAAAACAATGAAAAATCTTTTCTACAAACTAAGTCTGGTGTTTTTTTAGATGACAATTTCTATAACTGTGAAACAAAGTTTGGCTTTTAAAGGGATGTTGGGTCTATTTTTGAGTAAATGACCGTTTGTTGCCTTCCAGTGGAAGATGGAGACGTGTTTGACTTCAGGGGGATGAGACTGGACTGGTTCAGACTGCAGGTAAAAACAGCCCAGAGAAGACTTTTCTACTTTGGGTTTGGGATTTGTTTCTGTTTGCTTTGCTGGACCTTCTACAAATTTTGTTTTATTCACTTCCTGCCTCTCTCCCCTCCCAGGCGTACACCAGTGTTTCTAAAGCTAGCCTCGGTATAGCTGACCACAAAGAGCTTGGCAAGATGATGAACACCATCATCTTCCACACCAAGATGGTCGACTCTCTGGTGGAGATGTTGGTGGAGACGTCAGACTTATCCATCTTCTGGTGAGTCACCAAAACTAACAAAAGTGCTTTTGGTGATTAAAAATATTTTACTTATAACCATCCCTTGCTTTTTAAAAAAATATTTATTATTATGTGTGCAGTTTCTACAGCCGTGCATTTGAAAAAATGTTCCAGCAGTGCTTGGAGCTTCCCTCCCAAAGCCGCCACTCCATATGCTTCCCTCTGCTCTGCGCACACTTCATGTCCTGCACACATGAGCTCTGTCCTGAAGAGGTGAGAGAGCTGACAACCTGGGGTTTATTGGTGAAAATGTTTCAAAAATTATCATTTTATGAGAGCCGCAGCCACACCCTCTTAGAGTTTTATTTGTAGAAATTAGGCATGCACCAATCTACTTTTTTCTCTTCCAATACCACTAATGGTTTAGCATCAGCTGACACCAGTCTGGTACAGAAAAACAGCTGAATTGAATTAAAACAAAGACATAAATTAACTGAATTACAAATGTATTTGACAACTCTGCTTCAGTACAGAACACCTAAATACACCAACAGCTTCACAAGCTTAGTCAAACATGTAAAAAAAGCAACTTTAATTTGTTTGGTGAGAGCAATTAGCAGTATAACAGCAATATAAAATAAATAAAGCATGATGTTTCTCAGAGCACAAAGCATAGAATTAGACTGAATACATCTGTCCTTGTGGAGCGGATACATTGTATCAGATAAATGATTTAGAATTTTTATAAATATCAGGAGTGATACAGATATTAATATTGGTTCGGTTCATGTCTGGTAAAAATGGTTGGAAACAATTCACCTGATGATGTTCAGCTACTTTGTTTTGTTCTGCCACATGAAACGAAAATATTGTTTTTGTAATGAGAAAAAAATAGATAAAAAGGCTTATCAGGGATGCATACCTTTGCACAGTAGAAATCAACCTGCTTTTACATGAACTTCAGGTAAGAATTTGTCGTCTTTTTCCAGCGTCACCACATAGGGGACCGAAGCCTGTCGTTGTGCAACATGTTCCTGGATGAGATGGCCAAGCAGGCCAGAAACCTGATCACCGACATCTGCACAGAGCAGTGTACGCTCAGCGACCAGGTGGGAACACTTCAGCCACTGCGGAAATACTTCTGTTTACTGTCTCTTCCAGAGAGCGATAAGATCGGTGGTTACCACAGCGTCTAATGATTTAACCTGCAGCGGTTTATAGACCTGAAAGAGGAAGCTGTTGCTCTCAGTGCAATTTAATGGTTCCAAAATCAGGACACAGAGTTGATTATTAAACCCTGATTGACTCATTTGCGCCAAATAACCAGATCTGACAGATGCATTTTTCCAATATAAATGATAGCAAAGCTACCATTAAAGTTACCATTTGCAGGTTCTTTTGTGTTTTATCAAATGTTTAGTTGTAAATGTTATCCTTCATTCATTGTGACTTATAATTTTTTTCTGGTTTTTAAAAACTTCACAGCGCAAAGGTATAGACAGGAAATATCAGAGTTAAGCTTCCCTTTTTGTAGTGAAGTTTGCTTTTCTTACTTTTGTTCTGCGCCGGTTATAAAACTGCATTGTTTAATATTCCATTGAGCCACTTAAAATGATGTCATGTTGGCTACATCAGTGTACATTAACAACAGCGGTGGGTACACTACTACTAATGCACTCATAGCTTTAGTCATGCTTTAGCATTAGCTTCTGTATTTAGCAGAAGGCTAATGCTTGACTAGGTATACTGTAATGCCCCTTTCTCTATTTAGGGGTTAGGGCTAGTTAGCATTAGCATAGCTAATGTTTATGATTAGTTCTTTAAGATTAGTGCAACTAACATTTTAGCTAGCAGTGACCAGTGACTGATAGCAAAGCAGGCAATTGTATTTCTCAACATTTTAAAGTGAGGATTGTCTGAATTTCTAACGTCTGTCAGTTTTAATCAGGCCTGTTTGGCCTTCCGGTTCTGAAGCAGATGGTGCATTAATATTGAAGCAGCAACATTTCAAGCAAAGCACCAGTAATGTCATGTCTGGTTTTTGACTCTTTGTTCCTTTTCTTCCGTCAGCTGCTGCCCAAACACTGCGCTAAAACCATCAGCCAGGCTGTGAACAAGAAGAGCAAGAAGGCAACAGGAAAGAAGGGGGAGCCAGAGAGGGAAAAACCCGGAGTGGAGAGCATGAGGAAGAACCGGCTAATGGTCACCAAGTCAGTACCAAAACCAACTACTGTCCATCTACCGGACTGTCTTGCTTTTCATGTCATTTACAGTCCAGTAATTTTATTGTGTCACGCTTTGACCAATAAGCCTTTAATTTGACTTTAATATAATCAATAATGATTGTTCTTGACTTCCTGCTTTTCTTTATTGTTCCAGTCTGGATAAACTCCATACAGCTTTATCAGAGCTCTGCTTCTCCATCAACTACGTCCCCAACCTGGTGGTGTGGGAGCACACGTTCACACCCAGAGAGTACCTCACCTCGCACCTGGAGATCCGATTCACAAAGTAAAACCGCTACACACACACACACACACACACACACACACACACACAGCAAACCGTAAAGAAATTGTTACTTTTGTCCAGTTTAAAGTTTCTGAGCCTGCAGCCTGTTTACAAAGTCTAAATACAGTCAAGAAAAGCAACTTTATATGGTTTTAAGTTTAATTGCAACATTAGATGGATTAAAACTGAAGCTAAATGCTGATGTTGAAACAAAATGTTGACATTCCTGTGTGTGAACACTGTTGCTGCCAATACATCTGGGAGAGCTTATAAGATTACTTCCAAACCCCCAAAAAAGTCCACCATTCAGACTTAGAGAGAGGATTTTTTAAAATGATAATAAAAATAAGTAATAATAATATACATAATTAGAATGAAACTTTAGTCTTGTAAAATCAATTTCTACAAAAAGTCGTATTCTATGAAAGGTTGAAAGGAACAGAATTAAATGAATACAAACATAATTGAATTATTTATTAAATGGACCAAGAAATACATAAACGTTTAATCACTTCATGATTCCTGTTGCTGCAGGAATCTTGCATGTTTGGGGAGGGACTAACACTGATCTGTTGAACTCCACCAGTTCAGCCTCATTCTTTTATAAAATATGTCATGGCTGCCATGATTTTAACTTTGTCTTTTAAATAAATATTTAATTAAACAGAAATTTATTTCATGTTGCGTTGGATTAATGATGTATCTATTTGTCACTTTTAAGCCTGCATATAAATCTAATGAGACTTCAACGAAAATGTTCCAGTTTTTTATGATGTTTAGTGCTGGGAAAAAATTCGGTAGATGGTGAAAACATGAATTTCTACGTGATTAATAAAGAAGTGTGAATGATTGCTTATCATATTGCTTGAAAGAAAGCAAGAGAGAAAACAGAATAAACGTTGCAATAAAGCGTCATTTTGACCGCTAACCAATCCACCTGCCTGTTCTGCCTGCAGGTCTATAGTTGGGATGACCATGTACAACCAGGCCACTCAGGAGATCGCCAAGCCCAGCGAGCTGCTGACCAGCGTCCGGGCTTACATGACGGTGCTGCAGTCCATAGAGAATTACGTCACCATCGACATCACCCGAGTTTTCAACAATGTCCTCCTGCAGCAAACGCAGCACCTGGACAGCCATGGGGAGCCCACCATCACCAGCTTATACACAAACTGGTGTGTTGGATTATAGATCAGAGTCAGTTTAGCAACCTTAAGTCATCAACATGACTTAAGGTTGATGACTTAAGTCACCAAACCTGGTGATCCTGACACTTTTAAAGTCAGGATCCCAAACTTTAAAAGTTGACATGTCATAGTTTAAATCCTTCCTTTTCACATGTAAATCATTTTCTCATGGTCTACATAAAATAGAACTGCAATGCTTTGGTCTGAAATCTGCAGACCCCTCATTTACCTATTGTGAGGCGAATTTTAGAGCAACTCGTTTTGCTGTGGTCTTTATTAATGTGAATGAGACATTTTACGCCCCTCTAGCTCGCACAGTGTTCCACTCCACTCCATTCAGTCATTTTTGTAATTTGATAGCAGCGATACGACTATCTACCGGAAGAAAACTTTTTACTCCCAAGTTTATTAAAGATGCCAACAATTAAGCGTCTGATCCAAAGCAGGAGAGTGAAGACGACGATCCAACGGAACCAGGCTTCCCAATAGTGTGATTAATGTATTTACACCCTCACCACCCATACCAAATACCTGGAGCATGTCAGATACTTATTAAAATATTGATGCTACCACAATATGAATGAAGTAAACAAAGCCTCGACAAAATTAAGGGCAAAATTGCTGCAAGGAGAAAAAACAAATAGCGAATTCACAAAACTGATTATCCGGAAGTTGTGACCTCGTTTAACAGTTCCACAGCAAATACAGTGATAGAGAAGAAAATATAATAGGGAATAGAGAAAAATGAACACGCTGAAAAACATAACCTAAAAAGAATATAAAGATTCTACGTAGCACCGTGAGAGAATACATTTAAATTCTTTACACTATTAGACACTCAAAATACACAAAATGTATATATTAAACCAAATGGTGGTAGCAAATCCTTTTCCCTTGCTTGTTGTCAAGGTTACATCTCAGGAACTTCTGATGGAGTATTAGGGCCATGCTAAGAAAATGTAAAACCATTAAACTACAAGAATAAAAACCTAGTATTACAAATACAACTTCATTATTAGTCGTAATACTGTGACTTCATTCTGGTAATATTATGACTTTATTCTTGTATTATTTTGACTTCATTCACATATTCTTATAACTTTAATCTTGTTTTATTACAACTCAATTATCATATTTTCAATACCATCATATTTTTTTGGCATTATTTTAGTACAACTATGCTCATAATATTACAACGTTGTTCAATTTTATTTATTTATTTATTTTTTTGGGATGGCCTTGTAGTAATTAAACATAGTTTTATACTTTATTATTCTGTTTAAATGAAGCAAGTACTGAACTTCTGTTCTGTGTCCATGCAGGTACTTGGAAACTTTGCTCCGTCAGGTCAGTAACGGACACATCGCCTACTTCCCTGCCATGAAGGCCTTCGTCAACCTTCCTACCGAGAACGAACTGACGTTCAATGCCGAGGAATACTCTGACATCTCTGGTACCCTTGTGCTTTCCATCTAATTTCTGGCTGTTTCATGTGCTCATACGTAGGGAAGAGGTTAAGCATGAATGGGAATGAACTCGTATGTTTTTATTGTGTTTTTCAGAGATGCGTTCCCTCTCGGAGTTGTTGGGGCCATACGGGATGAAGTTTCTCAGCGAGAGTCTGATGTGGCACATCTCATCACAGGTTGCCGAGCTAAAGGTAATAAAAATCAGAGAAACTTCTTTTCAAGATTGGAATGTATTTGTTTCAGACATTTAGCAATTTTAAACCCACATTATGTCTCTGAATGTTAAGTGAGGTATCCCATGTAGGTTACTTTGAACTTTAAGAAGTTGCCATTTTCCTTCTCTGTGATCATCATTCATTCTTAACGAATGATTATCGGTTGAGTTGAGAAATCTCCTTGTTGAGATTATTTTGCGCTCAATACTGACCAACTCTTAGCAGCTTCAAATAGTCTCTTCTTTAAAAACCATGCCACTTATTTCCTTCCTTCAGTTATTTTTTTTAACTGGACGTCATGTTTTTAAATCCTTCATTTTCACATTTAAATGAGTCATTTATGATTCTATAAAGTGGAACTACAATTCTTTGGAAATCAACATCCTAATCAGAAACTGGGTTCAGTCAGGGATTCAAAATCCAATCATTTAAAAATGTTTTGATCCAGTACATTCTTCTATAACCTGTTGTTATTCTGTCTCTCTTATCTTGTTTGTAGAAACTGGTGGTGGAAAACATGGAGGTGTTGACCCAGATGAGGACGAGCTTTGACAAACCAGATCACATGGCTGCGCTCTTCAAGAAACTCACTTGTAAGCACAGACACATGAACATGTGTCACAATTAGTTCTCTAAGATGACCCTTGTGGTTTCCACTCGTCATATTTACTAAAGAAATTTTGGATTTTTAGTTTATGCAAATATGAACACAGCGGTCGTTGATTTGCTAATTCAAACAACCACTTTACTGATGATCTTTTATAGAGTTTGGTGTGTAGGTCCCCTTTTTTAATTGAATCAAAACACCAAATTCCACAGCACAGCTACATGTTAAGGTTGTCAAAGTCAAGCTAGCATAAATAACCTACTTCCTTTAGTGTGTTCACATTCAGTGTTTTTTATGTTCTGTAGCTGTGGACAGCGTTCTGAAGAGGATGACCATCATTGGCGTAATTTTATCCTTCCGCTCTCTTGCACAGGAAGCTTTGAGAGATGTAAGACTCGCACACACACATTGTACTGTATACGTGTGTATTTATCTCTGATGTGAGACAAATACAGATAATCTGGATCTTTCCTCCTTTCAGGTGTTGTCTTGCCACATTCCTTTCCTGGTCAGTTCGGTGGAGGATTTCAAGGACCACATCCCCCGAGAGACCGACATGAAGGTCGAACACACTCACACTCAAAGTAACACCATCATGTCTTCCTCCTCTCATGCTGATGCGAGTTAATGTTTCCCGTCACCAGGTGGCCATGAATGTCTACGAGCTGTCGTCGGCTGCCGGTTTACCCTGTGAGATTGACCCAGCCCTGGTGGTGGCGCTGTCCTCCCAGAAGAGTGGTAAGTTGGAAACACACTCGACATGCCAGCACAAGCTCAGCCTGTTTTCTAACAACATGGTTTGGTTGGTGCTTGGCAGAGAACATCAGTCCAGAGGAGGAGTATAAAATCGCCTGTCTGCTGATGGTGTTTGTGGCCGTTTCCTTGCCGACCCTTGCCAGCAACGTGATGTCACAATACAGCCCTGCCATCGAAGGTGAGTCACTGAGTTGTTAGGTTGCTTGTCATCATTTTTTTTAAACAGAAAGGAATTGAGATTATATAAGTAAAAAGAAATAAAAGCAGAGGACCCAGTATGCTTCCCTACGGGTCTCCCATGGACCAAAACCTACAACGTGATGTAAAGCTTCCATATTTCACAACCTGAAATCTATCAGTTAAATAGGAAGGAAACGTCTGTAATGCAGAAAATAAATGAGATGTAGTGGTTTTGAACTAGCATGGAGCACACATCTCGGATAAAAAGGACGCCTTCCCTCTGAGCTGAAAGTTTAAATTTTGAAATTTCTCTAACTCTTTAAGTTCTGTGCCTCTGGTATGGTGCAGACCCACCAGTGGATGGAAACATTTGCTACATCAGAACTTATGCAGCAAATATGTTTCCATCTCCACTTTAGCACATTGACTGTTTTTCACAAAGCCAAAAGCTAACTCAGCCGAGTGTAACATTTTTTATGCAAAATTAAGGAAGTTATTTTGAATTCTGAAATGTCCATCAACCATTTCTAATGAGATACTGCAAAATGCACATGAAAAAACAGTGATGAAAACATGACTAAGTCATGCCTTGTGTAATTCTTTTTAAGATGTGAAAAAAA
Source organism: Brachyrhaphis roseni (assembly GCA_903066815.1). NCBI lineage: Eukaryota > Metazoa > Chordata > Actinopteri > Cyprinodontiformes > Poeciliidae > Brachyrhaphis > Brachyrhaphis roseni. Next base: position 10,787 of record CAEFZY010027060.1, read on the forward strand.
TCAAACTATTTTAACTTTAAATAGCTTGACATTGAATTTTCATTGTCTTTCAAATAGTTGATATTTTTAAGACCCAAATTACTCACATTTACACTAAAAATGTCACATTTTTCCATTACATTATTTCAAGACTGTGAATGTTTTTCCTTCCATACTTACCTTTGAGATTTTTTTTTAAATGCCAATTACAATAATAGTAATAATAATAAACTTTACAGTTCATGGCAGTTTTCAACCTAAAAGCCGTAATGAGCAGCATTTACCATAATCTTGGCTTTTATCAGTTTTAATGGCAAATAAGACTCACCATCGTTTAAATTATTTTTCCCCATATTGGCTTGTTTATTCAGTTTGATATATTAAATCTTGTGCATTTCAATAAACGCACCAATCAAGTGAAAGTCAACTGAACATTTTCCCCAGTCGAGTCCCTCTGTTGTAGCTAAATGAGGCTTTTGATAAGCTATCAAAGACATTTGTCATTCAGAGGATGAATTATGAAGACGCCGCCTCCTAACAACCTTGAAATGAAAGGCTGGCCTGTTAATAAGAGCCTTCTAAAGAGGATAATAAGTTATCAGGGGCTCGGCTCTGGTTGGTATGCAGACCGCGTCTCGGCCGACAATTGGTTTCACCACCACCATTTCTTTGTACACGGCCTCATTACCGCTGCGTTAGCCGTCCTGCGAGTTCACAATTCCACCCTGGCACCTCCCATTTCACATTTATCTGTTATCTCCATTAAACATACATGAAAATCCATAGTTTTTAATCTGCTCTGTCAGTTCCACATGAAGCATTTCTCAGGTCTGGAAGTTAGACTCTTGAGCTGTTTTGATGGATTTCAATTTAAAAAAAAAAAACTACTCCTGGTAACTGTTTGTATTTGCTGCCCCCTACAGGCCACTGCAACAACATCCACTGTTTGGCCAAAGCCATCAATCAGATCGCTGCGGCTCTCTTCACCATCCACAAGGGAAGCATAGAGGACCGTTTGAAGGAGTTCCTGGCTGTAAGACAGAAATTATTTGATTTTAGTTTTAATGCTGTTGTCCTAAATAGTTTTTTTTTCTGCTGTTAAATTTATGTCACCATGCTATCTGTGCAGAATACCATGGTTCAGTCTTTTAGGCTGAAAAAAGGTTTTAAAAAATAGTATTTGTGTTGATTTTTTTTTTAAACAGATCTGTGTAACAAATGTTTCATGAAGCTACAAAAAAAAATGTCTGTCTGCGTCTATATGTGCAGTTGGCCTCGTCCAGCCTCCTGAAGATCGGCCAGGAGACGGACAAGATGACCACACGAAACAGAGAGTCTGTCTACCTGCTGCTGGACATGGTGAGGGGACGCTGAAGACAGGAGACTGGACACACATGGGCTCCTTCATTTTAGGCTGCTAGTGAATTATTTCAGCTGCTCTTTTTACACTGGGAAATTATTATATTTAAGTGTTTATTTAAACAAGAATCATTTGCACATTTGAATGAATTTGAATGAATCTAATTGGCACCGTCAAAGTTAAACATACAGTCTAAAACATGTATGTGTATTTAATGTGTTGTTTAAAAATACTAGAAAAATTGAACTGAGAATGAGCTGGAAAGATCATTAAAAAAAAGCTGAATTTTATATCTTGTTAAAACAAGAAATTTTTTTTCTTATATCAAAATATAAAAATATATTCCTCTGACAAATTACAACTTCTTAAAAATTCCTAATGAGGCTCTCGACAAGCCTCCTTTTTGTCACTCTGTTTTGTTTAGACAACACTTAAAATATTCCAGAGATGTTGCTGTTTTGCTGCTACAACCTTTTTTATTTAAACAAGAAGAGATTTGGATTTTAACAAGATAATAAATCTCATTGTAACAAAGAGTTTTCTCAATTTAGCAAGTTTGGTTTCTCATTTTAACAAAAAACTGCTTCTACCAAAAGTTGATGGTAGTTTATCTTTTAGAAATAGACTATTTAGTTGTAAAAGTGTCTGGAATACTTTTACCAACCATTAAACTGTTTGGTCAAAATGATGAGAAGTGTTTGAGAAGAGTAAAAGTGAGGCGTTAAAACCTAGGAAAACTGTAAAGTCTCTGCCAATAAAATAACTGATTTAAATGAACTTGACCAACTCTGTGGAATCACGCAATCAATTGTTGTTTTTAAATAAAAGTCAAGGGCCTTAAATAAATCATTAAAACATGTTGGTTTTTTTAATTCTTATTGTGCTCTACCTCAGATTGTGCAGGAGTCTCCCTTCCTGACCATGGACCTGCTGGAGTCCTGCTTCCCTTATGTCCTGCTGAGGAACGCCTACCACGCCGTCTACAAACAGAGCATCAGCGCCAGCGCATAGACGCGCAGCGAGCGTGTGGCCGAGGCGCCAACATGTACATACAAACAAACACTACCGCAACATGCCGGCCCATCAAGGCCTCGGCTGAATCCTCTAAAAACCAACACTATATTGGCAAAAATGTTAACACACTAAAGAAGCCGCTAATTACTTTAACCAAAACACACACACACACACACACACACACACACAGCTGGATGACCTGAGGGGGGATCAGTGTCTTTATTTCTATCATTGTTTTCCATGATGTTGCTGAGGACCATGACCACTGCAACACCTAATATACAATGTTTTATTGAACAAAAATATAAAGATATAGTATATATATAAAGCTGACACTGAAATATTCCTTTTTTTTTCTCATTTATTTTTTAATTTTAATAGACGTTTTGAGATTTCTATTGTCGATTTCTATTCACTGATGACTGGATGCTTACTCTTTGGGAATGCATTGGTTCTGATGTGCGGTGGAGGGTCTTTTGGTCGTCGAGGACGACGGGTCGGCGCCGAAAAACACGTTATTCATAGGTTTCCACACACTGACAGATATCCCGAGCTGATACTTACCTAACAATCTTTCTGCATTTCATCACATAAAAACCGTACATTTGTATAACATGGTGATGCATTTTTCTTTTTTTGTTAGTTTTTTTGTTTAGTTTTTTTTAGGTAGTGGTAACACAAGCCTTTTTGTGGGTAAAGATATGCTATCTGTATTCTACTTCGATGTGAACTGAACCTGTCTGTTTTTAATGTTTCTGTTTTATTTTTATGATGATGACAATGATGACCATTTGCCAAATGTGTTGACACTAAAAAAAAAAAAAAAAAAAAAAAAAAAATTGTGTATCAGGGCTTGGAAGTGGTGAAGTGTTTTATTAATGGTGTGTGATGCCATCTTTTTTTTTTTTTTTTTTTAAGTGCGACTGTGCGGCAGCTTTGTTAGCAGGAACAAAAACTTTGAGGGAACAAGTGACAGGAACGGCTGCAGACATTCCCCTCAGCTGTTCCCTCTTCGGAGGGCCTTATCGGAGCAGACATGGTGTTTTCCTCGCCCTGTTTTTACACTCGTGAAGTTGAAAGCTGAGCATCCACACTCCGAGGTTTTATTAATCTGTTGTGCTTAACTTTATTAACAGGAAATAAATTCAACCAGTTCCTCTGATGAAAAAGCAACTCAAACGCTAATTCACCTCTGACCTGTGAAACTACAAAAACCTGGAGCTGCAATAAGACTAAATAAATATATATATGTAAACACTCCTGGTGGTGATTCTTCTTTCCTATCAGCTGCATGTTTACAGTTTGGTATTAGGATTTAAAGGGACAAATGAAAAACATCTGCAATATTTTATTTTAATCCTCACATGTATTTTTTTTTATTTTCATTATATATATAGATAGATAGTTTATTTATTCAGAGATTCTTATATAAACAACATATTAACCTTTTAACCGTCCTGCGATCTTAGTGCGACACTCAGGTGGAGCATGCAAATGTCACAGTTACATGTCAGATGTGTAACAAATCATGAATTGGTGTAATACCAGTATAATAACTAATTAAACACGTCTGATAAGCAAACATTTAGCGATGGAGTAAAATTTAAAACTTCAGAGTCCACACCTCAAGGAAGTAATCATTTCCCAACAGCTGGGGTCCAGACCATCTGGGAGAAGTAAGGTGCAGAACAAGGCCTGGTTTTTACCAGGCTACTAATGATCTGGTTATGTTGAACCAGGAAATGAATGCATGAATACCGACGATTGTTTAGGACAGACTTTAACTTTACATCTGTTTCAGACCTGAAACAGATGGGACACCACCTGCTCATAACAGCAATGGTTTCTCATGGATCTACTGACCTGTACAGGAGAGGTAAGCACAAAATGTGTAGTGATTAAAAACGGATAATCATCCAGAAGGAATCTTTTGATTTGAATGCAGTTTGATACGAGTGTATTGTACAGTATTGCAAATGGCTGGCAGGTTTACGTTTGGCCCCAGAGAGCATTTGTGGAGTGTTAATGGCAGCTGCTAATGTGCCCAACCTTTAAGTACATAAAGTATATTCTATTCTATTCTATTCTACTGCTAAGACATTAAGTGAAGGTGACCAGGTAGACAACAGCTTCTAGATCTATTACAAGCTGCTTGGGGTCACATTTTGGGTTTTCACACAGCCAGGTGGTCGTATCCTGCAGTTATCTGGGAGGAAACAATGAGTCCACAAGGACTTCTTTCATTGAAATCACACATTATTGCAGACTAATTAATCTCAGGCGTCCTCTGTGTCTGCTGACTGTCACTCATTGATGTAGACAGACAAGGTTCCTGTTCAGTTTTGAGATGTACAGTTAAGTCCAAAGTTATTCACACTCCTGTCAGTACAACTAATCAACTATAATTCAGTTGATTAGTTTCTAATTAGAAATGTTTTTAAATAGAAATATGTTTCTCAAAACATAAAGCAGTGTGAAAGTAGCATCAGTTTTGGGGGGGAAAAGGCTTTTTGTCTTGCATTTTGTTTTAAACGGCACACCAGCAATGGTTTCCACCTTCCTTCCCCAGTGATCACCAGAAAAATCTGTTCAAGTCTTCTAGTAATTCTGATTGGTTGACCAGATTTTTACTTGTTTTAACTTGTATTTTGATTTAATGCATCTTTGGTGAGGAGTTCCAAGTTTTAATGTGGGAAAGTGTCTCACCATCACCCTAATGTGTAGCTTCCTCCACAGACTACAATTAGGACACTTGACTTGAGTCTATTAACGTTTTAGCTTGAAAACATTAAACTTATGTATTGTCAGAAGAAACTGAAAATAAGTTAAAAAAAGAAAAAAAAAAAAGAAAGAAGAATCCACCAAAACAACACTTTTGATGATTGACAAAAATCCTTATGAACATTTTTGTTTTCACTCTTGCATGTTAGTTTCTTTTAAATAAATAAAAGCTATAAAACCATTTGCAGATGGTACATATTTCTGCGGAAGAGTGGAACGACACCCTGGGTAGAAAAATAGAGCTAAAACCTAATCCAACCCAGAAAGAGCCCTGCTGTTTGACAGAGGCCAACAGGGGGCACTCTATTCAAACTCTTACCATCGAACCCAGGACCTTTTTGCTGCAAGGCAACAGTGCTACCAACTGTGCCACTGTGCAGCCCTCAAAAGATGCAAAAACAGCGCTTGTGTACGCTTTGTATGGGTGTTTAGGATCATATGAAATCAGATGCACATTGTATGTTCGAAATATTATCTTGGTGAATCAGCTCTTATTAAAATCAGTTTATGTAAAAACATTGAGGCAGTTAAATATCACTGCCTGATGTAGAAATTGCAAAGGCACAACATGATAATATATTGCTCATCTTATCTGAATTAGCAAACACTACAGCAGGGTTTTCCAAAGTGTGACCCCGATTCCAATTTAAGAATGGTAGAAATCATCCAAGACAGCCGATTGAAAAAAAAAGACTTTTTTTTAAGGATAGTTTCACTTACAAATAAAAACCTTAAAATGGAAATGTTAGATACAACATAATGTGAGTCTTTCATGAATCACATTGTTTTTCATTCATTCTAGTTTGATAGTAAGTCAAAACACAAACATCAGTGGTTTTCACTCAACAACAGACTTTGATGTTTCCATTCATTAAATGGGGCTAAATACAGTTGAAACGTGACCCAAATCCCAATCTAATTGATATGCATCTTTCATTTTCATATTTCAAACACTCATTTACAGATTTATTTTCTGTTAAGGTCTCACACCAAAATATTTGCTAGTTTTAGGGGTTTTTTTCTTTAAAAAAAAGTTTTTGTATGTCAATGTAAGTTTTTGCTCAACATTTCAGCTGCAAGGACTTGAGAGCTAAAATTTGCCTAGCTCTTAAAATGTACATCATGCATATAGATGGGAAATCATCTACAAGTATGGTGTATATTTGATTGGCTAAGCTAGGCTGAGGTAGGCCAGCTGGTGGCTGTGGGGTAAACACTGCTTCCATAGCCTGACTTTAAAAATGCTATAAATTGCCATTGGTCGGATGTTCCAGAGCTTTGGAGGCCCTCAGTTTACCGGGGCAAATTGAACCACAGGACCAATTTTTTCCTCATATGATGCTTTGCATTTCAACTGAAAAAAGACATTCTGAAATAAAGATAAGCGTTTTTGTTACAGTCACGTCATTTGTGCATGCCTTGATAACAACATAAGTAAAAAAGAAAGAAAGAGGCTCATTTCACCACCTGCTAATTAAACTATTAGCTCAGGCTAATGTGTCATTGAAGCTGGAAGCGGGAGAGAAACATTTTAAGTGTCTATTTTTATTAAGCTTTTTACAGTTTCTGTTTTTTATTTTATTAGAAATGAAACATTTAACAATGTAAGAATAGAAAGGGTGAAAAGAGACGTACACCATTTTGATTTTGTACTGTCTCTCAGAATAAGCTCACTCATACAGATGTAAGGGTTGGATCAATAAGTGTGTAAACTGCTAGTTTGTATGTAGAACGTGATGGTGAGATGCTTCTGGAAAACGTCAGCAGGTACAGTTTGTTTACATGCTCACATAAAGAAAATAATAAAAAAAAGATTTTCTTTTGCAAAATTGTGTGAACTATGATAGGTTCCCTGTCATATTAGTACTATATTTGATTTGATGTAGGCATTCATCTTGATTTTTCCAAACTTCACAATATATGCCTGCTTCTTCTGTGCTGAAGTATCTTTGCTGCTGGTGACGATCAGTCATCCCTGATGGCTGCTTTCCCCCTCTTCTTCCTCAGGTACAGTTCTTTCCAGTTTACCTTAATTAAAAATAAAAAAGAAACACAGTCACCATCACTAGACACATTTTTCCTCCATTCAGTTCAGCCCAGTGCTTTACCCTGACGAGCTGATGCATTTACTTTGTATCTTAGCTAACTAGAATATCATCAAAAAGTTAATTGATTTCAGCAGTTCAGATTGAAATGTGAAATGCATAATTGATATGTTCAACGTAAGCAAATAAAACATTGTGAAATTTAAACTAGACTTGAGTAAATGTGGTTTCCTTCTCATTGAACAAGTCCATTCAACAAAAAGGTCAGGAGTCTAGTTTATCTCTGTGTAAAGATTTATTTTCAGACAAATGTTGCATACAGATTATGAGAAGATCACCATGCCCTAGTTAGAGAATGGAAATGTAAATGAATTATTATACAGTTACCCATATCTACTGATAAACAAAACAAGTAACAAACAAAGCTAACAACAATAACCAACACTAAAAAATGTCTTCTGCTGTTGAGCAGGCTTCAAATTGAACTAAGACCCAAGGTTATCCAGAGTTAAAAAAAAAAAAGATCTCTCCTTAATCTGGATTTTTTTTTTTTTTTTTTTTTCTGATCTAAGGGAAAGGGAGGGAATGTCTTTGAAGCTCTCAGTTTTGACAGATTCCACTTTCACAGCAGGCAACATGAAAGGTTTCTCCCAAATAGCAATTGGGGAATGTTGCTCTCTCTCCAGATCCAATGTCTTGTTTCCACTAAGCGGTATGTAACGGGTCAGTCTGACCTGGTAAGCTATGTTACGGTCTGACATGCAGGAGAGAGCTCCTTCCACCAGGTGGACTCTCATTGGTGAGGTAGGGTTAAACCCACACACCAAACATGGCGGCATAATAGTGTGACGACAAACGTGATTCACTGGTATGCCTCCAGATTGTTGCACATAGTGAAGTTTTTCTGTTCAGTCAATGGACAGTGTTGTGTAATGCCAGTAGCCACATTACAATTGTCCTCTGAACTTTAGGAGTCCAAGGAATGTTGTGGTATTGGTCACGCAACATTAGGGCTGCTTTTACAATGTCAGCTAACAAAATAGCGTACCTTACCAAACTCTGCCGAACAGCTCAGTGAAAACGAGACATAAGGCTGTTGACAATCAAGGAGGATTACAGTCCAGCTTTTTATTTCTTTGAACCTGTCGGTCTTCAGGCTCCCACATGACCCGTGATATGTTGTGCATACTCTTTGAGCTGCGTTGACTTTCCACACATGGTTGGGATTTTGTAGTCAAGTGCACTAAACCTACAAATTTAGCATATTTGAGCCATTTGGTCTCCCAGTTTGTTTCTCCATCAGGGCAGCCTTTGCAGATCTGTCAGTGTGGAACAGAGAATGGGGGTCACGCTGCACGTTCTCGCCACTGGGCGAATTGATTCTCAACTATATCAGCTCAGTGTCACATGTACTGTGTGACACTAACTGCACATATGTGGTCATAAAAATGTATTTTTGCACAAAGATGTCAGGTGGACATCTGCTTTGAGACTGCTTCCAATATGCGCTGACCTCCATGGATAGAAGTAAGGCCAAATATGTGGGACCTTTAGAAAGAAGGACTGAGGACAATGAATGTTTGTCCAACAGATTTGGATGATTCTTTGGATCCCAGGCGGTACCCAGTATCAGTTTTACAGCTGTTGAAAGAACATGGTTATTTGCTGAGTTTATATATGTGGGAGGTTCACCAGTGGATGATAAAGCAATACAAGTAGCTCAGTCACTTCTTGGTTTACTGCCAGACAAACAGGTGATTTTGATTAAGACGAATTCAATGATTTTCTAAACTTTCTGGTAAATCAGGCCAGACTTGAGGAAGCCACATCTTGTTTACACACATCTCACATTTGCGAGCCTCTCTCTTACTTCTGGATGTTCCGGCCACATCCAGGAAGCAGACGACATGTAGGATCTCCTATCAACCCCAGGCATGAGAAATTTCATCTAAACTTTATCAGACAGGAGATTTCTCACACAAGGCCCCAGAAAATCCCACTACATATAAATGAGGAACTTTTTAACTCATATTCATTGTGGTCCCACAAACACAGATCAAAACAATCATTTTTTGCGTGTTTTCTTGGAATCAAGGTCAAAATTTAGATGGAAATTACAAAAAAAAAAAAAAAAAAGCATATATATATATATATATATATATATTCGGATAATACGTACAGACAAAACAATACAAACAACAATATATGAGTAACTTAAAACGTCTTTTTACCGTTCTTTAAACACAAACAGTGGTCAGATCTCTGGTAAATTTATTTTCTTTTGTATTTTAGGAGGGTATCATGCCTGAGGGTGTTCAGTCTGGGTCATCTCTACTATAAGAAACAGTGGGGGCATTTTTTTCTTGCTCCCCATACACTCTTTTTTAGAAAAACATTGTAGTTATTTCAGCTGCTAATGCAGCAACATAACACTGGTTGATGGTTGAACCTCTCATAGCTTGGTTTGGTTCATTCCACTTTGTTTAGATCATTTCAAGGAATAACAGTGGAACATTAGAACATTTCAATTTCTTCCAAACTTTTTCTGATATTATTCTAAAAATAGAGGACTTAAATCTGCCTTATTGTTTAAGAAGACAACACTCAGACATTTGCTTGCTCTTAATATGGATTTATTCACAGCCACATTTTAAAAATTCAGACTGACCCAAACAAACCAAACAAAAAAAAATCTAAATAGTAATTAAGTGCTGGATATTGGCAAAGTAGAGCAGTATTGGAATAAGTGGGGAAGCAGACAGGAGAACAGTTGGTTAATGAGACACAAAAGGACAGAAGCGATGTTAGACGAAGCAGAAGCAGCTATCGGGAGATGGAGTCGGGGCTGGGCGCTTCTTTAGCTTTGGTGACGGACAAATCTGAGAGGGAAACGTGCAAAAAAACCACAAGAGAAGGAGAAACCCAAAGGGAGAGACAGAGAGTTAGTACCAGCAGTAGAGTTTTATCAGGACAAATATTAACATACAGAACAACTTGGGTTTTTAATCTTACCACAGAGTATTAGGGTCACACTAACAAAATAAAAAATTAAAATGATCAAAATAAAGACATGCTATTGCAAGGATAAAGTCATGATACACAGTCATAGAAGAGTAAAATCATAATATACCAGAGTATAGTTTTATGAGAGTAAAGTCAAAATAATGAGAAAAAAGTCTTAATATTAGAAGAATAAATTCATAATATCGGGAGAATAAAGTCCTTGTATTATGAGAATTGTCATAGTATTACAAAAAAAAGTCATAAGAAAGTAAAGTCGAAATTAATAAAGTCTTAGTATTACAAGAATAAATTCATAAGACTATGACTTTAATCTCCTAATATTATGACTTTATTCTGGTATTATTTTGACTTCACTCTAGTGCGACTGTATTCTTGTAATATTATAACTATATTCTCATAATTTGATTTTTACATTTTTATTTTTTCTTAGTATGACAGTAAAACTCCGTCGTATAATCTTAATATCAAATGTTTGCTTGCAAGTGTAGCTTGTATGGCTTTGTAAAAAAAAAAAATGAAAATGCTAAATTTTTTTGTAAAACATTATTTAGATCTTTACAAACACTAGAGGCCTTTTTTTGGGTTTATTGCTGGCATGTGGCTTTATCTCGCTCTACACACCAGAGGAAAAAACAATCTCCTGCAGCTGATAAGAGCTGCTTTAACATAGTGACCAACAGATTCCTCCAAAACTGGAACATTGTATCTTCACTTTGAAACCAAAAGTTACCTTTAACCTAACCCTTTTACCTAACCTTTTACCTACCCATCATTACCTACCCATACCTACTTTTACCTACCTTTTACCTAACCCTATTCATGTGAATAAAAGAAAACATTAATCATGTTATGATTTGGATAAATAAAGATGACTGAGAGAACAGAAAAACTGCAACCCTGCAGAGGCTTGACACTAGCTAAGTGAAAATCAAATTGTTTTAAAATGGAAATGGGAGTAAAATTTTGTCATTGGTTAGGATTTACTATATAAAAATGCTTATTTATAGAACAATGTATGTTTTTTTTTATAAACTACTTTTTTTCAAGGTGAGACCAGTGAGACTGAGCAGAGGAACATATTTTAAATATGAACAAAGGGACAAGCTTACAGTAGAACTTACTAATAACTGATTACAACTTTGTTCTTTGGCATTAAATAGTAATGAAAAATAATATTATTCTTCAGACAATAATTCTGTCTCAAATCATTATGCAAACTATATCTCCTTATTAATCAAATTTGTCTATAACATTACAATTTATAAAAAAAAATTAACTTCCTTCTTTGATCTAAGAAACAGTTTACCGCCTGAGCTGTTGCTCTCTGCCACGCCTCTCTCCTGATTGGTTAACAGCAAATACGCCTCATTCCCATTGGCTTCCTCTGGCTGATTGTGATTGGCCCACGTGTAACCGGTGGCATACAGTTGCGCTGTGGTTGGGCTCAGCTGGTTGTCTGTTTCACAGAGCCCCGCCCCCAGGAGATGTTGCTCCACCCCCAACCCAAGGTCTGAGGAGAGAACAGCACCTCTAGTGGAGAGACATTTGAACTACAGGTACAATGCTGCAAAGTGAAAGCAGTCTTTTTAAGAAAGCTAGGGAAAAAACTATAAAATAATAAGTAAAGATTCTAATTGAAAAGAGGAAAGAATACAAGAGTCCAGTAGTCCAGTGCGTTGGTTAGAGAATAAATATTCAAAGTTTCGGATTCCAATCCAAAAGTTTACATCTGGAGACTGAAATAGAGATACAATATCGACATCATGCCTGATCCATGAGGGCAGATCTATTCAATATAACTCTGTGCTTTGTGCTCTAAGCAGCATCATGCTTTATTATTTATTTTACATTATATTAACAATTCCTAATATCACTTTCTGAACTACTTGAAAGGTCTGTTAGTTTATGTTACAAGGTATTCAAAAATATTGTTTCTGTCAGTTTCAGTTATACTCCTGTTTTTATTTTTTGTTTCTTGTTTGACCAACCTCGTGAAGCTGTTGGTGTATGTAAGTGTGCTGTACCGGTGCAGAGTTATTAAATAAATTTGTAATCAGTTCATTTATGTCTGTGTTTCAAAACAAAGAAACGTTTTAAGTCAATTCAGCACTTTTTTTCTGCATTAGTGTCGGCCGATACTAGACCTCAGAAATCGGTACCAGTATTGGTATCGAAAGAGAAAAAAGTGTATCTGTGTATCTCTACTTTAAAAATATCACTATCGTACTAACCACAGGAGAGAGAGAGTGTGTTGCTCCTAATCCCTCCTCCTCCTGTGTTTCTGCGCTGTGAGCCAGTCCAGGTCTTCCTGAGTGTTTGGTGTGTTGGCGGTCACTCAGGAGGCTTTTAGCAGATTCACCCGGCTGGGATCGATTAAAGAAAAGCTTTTACACTCCGGCTCTTCCCAGAATCGAGTCAGCGCTCTTTACGTGTAATTATGTGTTGCGCATCTTCTTTCCCCTAGTTTTTTTTTTTTGAACATTCACCTTTTCCAACATTCAGTTTATGTTAAATGTCTTAGAGAAAATACTTTTATTTAACCTCCTTCAAACGTCACTGCAGGAAGTGATTCTGCTTTGCTGCAAGAAACGGTGTGATGAATTATTTACGGCTGACAGCTTTCATCATACAGGTGCACTTTGCATTGTTTTGTTGCCATAAGATGAGCTGAAGCTCTTAGAAAAGTGATAAAACAGGGATGTTCTCACTGCGCAAACTTGGAGCCACTAATTCCACCAGGAGTGAGGAGCTGCACTGCCTTGCAAAAATGTTCTGATGCTTTTGTTCTTTTCTACTTTTAGCCATAATACAACCACACTATGCTTTATTATCTGGCTTTTGTGCAATAGCCCAACAGGAATTGATGAAAGATTGTGAAGTAGAAGAAAATAACACATGATTTCCAAAATACTTTGATTAATCTCTTCTGAAGTTAGAGGTGCTGTCTTCTGGGGGAATATTTCACAACTTTTACCCATCTACAGATTGAAAGTGTTGTGTAGTGTTTCCATTTGAGAAACACCACAATTCAGTGTTTTCTCGCTTAATTGCAGTGACTGAGACTTTGACTTATATGCTCATGCAATAAGTCAAAGTCCGGATCTAAATCTAAATGAGAATGCAAGACAAAAAATGTAAAGTTCAGAGATTCACTCCATCCAGACTCTGTGAGTTTGAGCTGTTGTATTGGACAAAAGGTTCAGTTTCCAGCTGCTGGAACCTGGAAGTGGTTTTAGAAAAATTTCACTCAGGGCTGAATACAAAGACACACTGATTTTTTTTGTTTCTTTTTATCCATTTGTTTTTCTTCCTCTTCAGAGTTGTGCACTACTTTGTGTTTGGTCTTTTACACAAAGTCCCATTGAATAAACATTGAAGTCTTTGGTTGTAAAATGAAAAAATATAGAAATGCTCAAGAAGTATTAATAGTTTTCCAAAGAGGTTTAGTTTCAAAAGCAGCAGTGCATCAAAAGAAGGAAACTGATGGTGCTGAGAGATAATAAGACTACTGGGTTATCTTTAGTGTTTGACTTCAGTTTTAATATAATAAGATGATTTATTTTTCATTTTCAATTCATGTGGTTACATACAAGATCGGTTACTTACTAAAGTTGATCCATAGTTAAGGAATTGTGCTGTGTCTTTAAGAGGAGCTGTTTCTTTCTTCTTCATTGTTTTTATTTTTTTAGGAGGACCCGAGACGAGTTCTGGTCTGTTAACGTAAAAGTTGAATAAAAGTCTGGAGAGCTGCATTATTCCCTCTCTGTGATCTACTCTTTCTCCACCCACAACCAACTATTTTATGGCAGCACAGCTTTACCTCACATCGTACTGTTACAATAACATTAAATAAATTGTGTGATTATGAAATGTGTTCCTCCCCAGCATTGCACCACCAACTGGACTCCACTGACAACAAGACCAGAGGCTAAAAAAGGAAAATAAAAAAAATCGAATCCAGCCAGAAAAAACAGAAACTATGGAAACAACTGAAAAAAGCATGGCATGTCAAACACAAACAGAAAGTAAAATACAACCAAATAGGAAGGAAACCATCAGACATATTAAATACAACTCTCAGCAGATCCAGTTATTCAATATGGTGAGTTTGAAAAAAACATGTCAAAAATATTTTTTTATTAAAGTTATACACAGCAGCTTTAAGAAAACCAGGGGGTGATTTATCAGTGCACCTGTTTTTACAACCGTCTGTTATTTTTATCCAGCCCCTTTAGCAATCAGCAAAAAAACAACTTTCAACTGATCCAGAAAACTTTCCCTCTATCTATTTTCTCTGTTCTCAAAATGGTTTTCATTCATTTTTACAGGAATGTTGAATGTTTCTAACCGATATGAAGTCAGGGTAGAAGTGTTTACCTTTCATTGATGGGGGGGCGTATGTGCTCTGCTTCCTCTGAGCAGCATCTGAGGCCTGCAAGACAAAACCCCAGAACTACTGAGAATCCCCCCGAAACTTTACCTTCTGGGTGAGTTAATATTGGTAAGAAAGGGAAAACTAATTCTGACTGTGAGCTCACATAAATACTGTATGTAAAATACATTTAGAGGGAAACCTGCTCTGCAGTTATTTGTTTCCACATGATGTTGTGAGGCTGTAAAAATCTCAAACATGAGTTGATTCAACATTTGAAGAAACTCTGTAGGACAGTAAAAAAAATAAAATAAAAAATCACTACTCTAATCATTCAAAAAATGTGCTTCCCTCATTACAAATGATTTCTTTTGTATTTTAGGACTTAACATCAAAGATAATCAGAAATGCAGAATGCAGTTTTTAGGCAACAGTTTTATGAACAAATTGAAAAGCTCTCCAATGTAACCTGTGCCTGTGTGAAAACAGAAATACTACCATGTTAAATCTAGAAGTAACTATGATTATGTCTATTTTTCAGGTTCCGTTTTCTGGTCAGATTTAGCTGAGATTACTTGTTAATCAGGACAGATTACAGACTCAGTTTCAGTGTGAGGTGTAGTCTGAGCGTGTTCCCCTCAGACGGACCTTCAGCTTCCAGCAGTTCTGTGCTGCTTTTAGTGTGACGGTGTGTGTGTATGTGTGTGTCGTTACAAGCTTTTTCCAAACCTGTGGCTCCCCGCTGGCGTTTTGTTGATCTGCAGCATCTGCAGGAGAGACAAGCAGTCAGTGGTTCATGTTCAAACCAATCAGTAACAGATTCCATCCTTTTACTCTCATCTATTGTTGTTCTCCACATTTTTCACGTCACTTTGCCTGATTATTGTTCTTCATGGCCTTGAAATCTGTGGTTTACTGTTCTGGATAACGGCCTTTTAGAGCAAGGTTTCCACAAAGTTCTGTTGTAGATGTTCCAGGACTTGATGATTCGAAAACTGATCTTCATTTCCTCACATTTGAGGTATTTTTGATAGGGGAAAAGAAAGCAGGACAGAAAACAGTGATATGTTTAAAAGAAGGTCATTTAGGGGAAAAGTTACAAACGATGTTTAAATATCATATTTGACCTTTGCTGATGGTGCACCTTTTTACCTATATTTATATTTAGTATAAAGTGTCAGTCAAAAAGAACAAAATTGTATTTATTAGTATTTTAAAGCAACAAGGTATTTTAGTGGAATTTTGTGCACTTTTAGGTGTTTGTGTCTAATTTTAAAAGCATAAAAAATAAAATGGACAGATTTGTCCTAATCAAAATATCAAATAGACCTAAATCCTTAAAAAAATCCTAAATGTAAAAAGGTGAATTCTTTTTAAATTAGATAACTTTAAAAAATATATATATATCCAAATTTATTTTAGCTGTTATCTTAGCAAAATGATAATAAAGTAACAGCTGCAGAGTTCTTGACCTTGTTTCCCGACTGAGATCATGAACATATTTTTTGTTTTTCCAGCTGCCAGCAGAAGAAGAACTGAAGATGTTAAAAATGAACAAGGCGAAAACAGAGACACATTCCAGTCTTTGGCTCTGGAGATCTTCTGGGTTCAGTTTTTATGTTGTTCATGTTGAAGAAACAAGCCAGCAGTTATCTGGGCTGCAGTGCTGGAAGCTGAACCCACTGAGTGAAATCAGGCAGATTATTTCATCAGTCGGTTCCTGTGTGGAAGGATTTACAGGAGCTGAGCGCCACACACACACACACACACACACCCACACACCCACCCCCTCACTGGTTCTGCGTCCATCCGTCCAGCCTGGACGCTCGGATCACTTTACAGAACATAATCTAATAAAGCTTCCATTATTGCAGTTGCTGCTCCGTCTCCCTCCACCTCCCTGCCTCCCACAGCCTGCTCCCTGTGTTTCCTCACCTGTCCCAGGTTGTCTGTAGATCTGCAGGGTGGCGGGGGTCGGCCTCCTGCGGCGGATCTGAACCAACACACAATACAAGAAAAACTTAATGAAATCAATCACAAGATGACCTGGGAAAACATTGTTTTTGAATATACAGATAGCAAATACATCATATATTTTATTGCAGCAGCAGAATCTCACCCCTAACATTTATTGAACTCTAATCTTTTAAGTTGAGTGAATTTATTTAGTGGAGAAAATCCAATAACCCATCATTTTAACAAAATCATAAGTGGCTCTGCTGTCATTTGCTTTGACTGTTCTTTCATTCTTTGCTCCATATCTCTCTGGATCAGGAGGGTCCAAAGTGTTTTGGCCCAGTGTTATTCATCACTATCCCATTGACCAGCCCTTTCTGGTGGAGTCTACCAGATTTAGAATTTTACATTTCAAAGAGTTCGTGATGTTACACACTCCAGGATCCTGAGTCTTTTGGAGAAACACTGACCACTAATCCTCCACCATGCTAAGCAGTGACCACCAGGTCCTTTTCCACCTGATGTTCCTTCATTTCACACCTAGCCCATTTTGTCAACTGCTAACAAGCTAAATCTTAATCTCATCAGGCCAATTCCAGTTATGCCTCGTTTCTTTGGAGCGGAAACGGCATGAATTGGATAGGAACACTATTTCACAGCCTACTGTCTTCAGTAAAGAGTTTCCACTGCCAGTTGGCCTCACTGACAGGTGAAGTTAACCCCAAACGTTAACATCGGGTCCTACTTGTACAATAACAAACATGACACGCTGACGTCTCCTGCTTTTTGCAGACAGTGATGTTTTTCAGTCGCCCAACCGACGGCTTGTGTTGTGGGACCCCAGTAGCTCCACCCTGACTTCAACGGTACTGACTGTTTGGTACCGTTGAACCTGAGGACGAACAACTGAAGGGGTTTCAGCAATGGTGCGGTACAGGTCAGTGGTTCGGACCTCTTTCACAATGTAAACAGACAGAATAGCATAGTGACATGTACTGTACTGTTCAGTGGAAACCAGACAAAAGGCTCAAAACACACTGTATGCATCCAACTCCCAACACTCCAACCATGAAGGTTTCAACATGACAGTCAGTCTACAAACTATTGAACTCAGGAGAAGAAGTTTTCACGTGAGAGGATGTACCAGGAGTTGTAAACACAAGCCGGTCCTGCGATAAGCTCACTCTTTCATTTTGTTCTGTATTTCTGAGGTCCTACCATGGGTCAATACACTGCTTTTTTTGCGAGTAAAAGTTTTTGTTGTATTTTTCCCCCAAAGCAGAGGCGTGTCTTACTTCTCAGGCTCCAAACACACCAGATTTGTTTTTCCATCCGATTTGATGGAAAATCGGGTCGGTTGAAATACGCAGCAATTAGAACATGTTAATGTCAATCCGACCTCACAGAACTCTAACAGTTCCCTACAACAACATCTCAGACTGTCTGACAGAGACAGACATGAGATCCATCTTGTTGGATCCACAAGGATTTGATGGGAATGTCATGAGTGAGACAGGAAATGAGCCAATACAAAATAAAAAATAGATAATCTCTTAACAAAATGATTTTGTTTTTTATTGTAAGGCTTTTTGATCATCCCTTCCAGGGGTACCAATAAATATGATCAATATCTGTATGTTAGCACAGTTATGTTTTGTCAGAAATGAGCTTTATAAACAGAAACTCAGCACATATTTTATACATTTAGAATACCTTGTTACCTAAAGATTTACATATAAAAAGCTGCTTTTTGTTTTGCTTAGGTTACTTTACCCTCATACAATCATTTCAGAGGCCTGCTGAAGACATCTATGAAGTCATAAAACAATTTCTCCATCTGATTCCATTCAATGCATTTTTGATTTGTTTAGCTACTAAACTGCCTCATCTCATGACACATTAATGTGAAGACCAGGTTTGGCTTAAACACACCACTATAAAAGTTCATTATTACTGTAAAGGTGAGACAAAATGCACAGGCTTTTAAAACCTTGTTGAAATGTTGAGAATGGCCCAAAAAATCCAACCACAGCAGGACTCTAAACTCTGATGGGTGAATTAGCAGCTTCTGTCGGCGTCCGGGGCCAAACGGGGGCCACCAGTTTAAACTCATGACATTCTAGGATTTATGAAAGAGCAGCTTCTGTTCCTTCCTTCCGGAGCCTTCATTCACATGCAAGCTAAAGGAATATTACACAATGTTTGGCCTTTTCTGGTCCTCCACCCGATTTCTGCACTTAGAGAGTTCCTGTTTACTCAAGAAAGAGGTAAACCATCTGGAGTAAACATGGTATTAATCTTGTGGATTAACCTTTCTGTGTCTCCATGGAAGAAAAACAAGGGAGACTGATTGAGTTGGGAGGAAGCAGCAGAATAAATCAGCACAGAGCTGATTAACATTACTCAGGATTTTGGTGGAAATATTTAAATCTTCTAGAAATGGGCAGAAATGCACAGCAGCTTGCAAAGCTTACAAACAAAACTACACTCAGTCGCACAAACATCAGTTGTCATAGCACTACATGCTGCTCTGCACCCACACACCAAATTCCAGACAAGACTCACTATGAAGCAGCCTCATTCAGCGCTTCACGTGTGTGACCCCTCTCCTGCCCCCAGCAACCATCAGAAACATGCAAAGAAACTCACATGTTCAGCAGCCTGTGGGTCAATCTGTCCCTGCAGGGGAGGCACAGCGAACTGGATCTTCTTTGGACTGCCGGGCTCCATTATTACTGACTGAGAGGTAGAAAGAAAGACGGGCAGAGAGAGAGAAAGTGTGGTGGTGTGAAGGAGGGAGGGAGGGTAGAAGGAGCGAGGGAGTGGCCTCTCTCTGCCGATGGGGTCCATTATCACTAATTGACAGACTTAGTGGAATGGGAACGGCAGCCAAGGCATTGCACCATTTTCCAAACCACCATCTGAGACGACGTGAAACTGTGTTGCTGTGTTTGATGTTCAGCAGCAGCTCATGTTTACATCTTCCAGCTACTTTTATTGTCCTCAGTCAAAGCTGCAGCCCTTAATCAGTTATGAGTATGGCATTGATTTTTATGATGGGAGAGATCATGTGACGATAACAACAAGCATCCATCTTGGAACATTTGCTTAAATTAGAAACAAAGCTGATGTTATTAGCAGAAGCATCGTTTAGAGTCAAAACCTGACCTGAAGGAGGCGCTAGAGAAGTTCTGGCTAATAATATAATTCAGTTCAGTTCAGATGATCTTGTTAAGCAGGCGCCAGTGATCGACAGTCACCTTGTGACAAAGTAAAAATAGACAAGCCATGTAATTAAAATCTATTTACACTCAGTTGAAATAAATCCAGTTTTTTTCAGTGTATTCCAGTGAACTGAAAGTCAAGCCTGAGCTCACCTCTCACACACATTCACACACTGCTCTCTGCAGGGGCCTTGAAGACGTCCATGGTGGAACCGTTCAGATTATCCACCAGCCTACTGCTCCACACTGACGGCGCCTCAGGATATTAAAACAAACACATTCATGTTTGTGACCTTGTGCTGAAATGCTCATGTCTGCACACATATGGATGATCTTTATTTTGCTCATTTAGAAGTTCTGGAAATGTTCAAAATTATTTAACTAACTTTAAATAGTATAAAGAGATGGCCATAAAAATAGTTTGTTACAAACATAATTTCAAACTTTACTTTCCATAAGCAAATGTCACTTTTAATTTGTTCCGTTTACAGTTACATTGATTTTAGTCTTAAGTGTGTATCCTGTATAATAAACATGTTTTCTTTACGTTTTACTGCTGTTGATGTGAGGAGCGGCCATAATGGAAACAAAAGTCCACCTTACAAGTCACTACAGTGGGCAGTGGGAAATCCAACTTAGGTGGGTGTTCCAGTTGATTTTTTGGACTGGGAAGTCAGAATTTTAACAGGAACACAGCATGTGATCAAAGGAAAAAAACACTTGAATGTTGAGTGACTAATCAGAAAAGTAGATTGTAAAATCTGCTGTTAGCCTCTTTCTTATCACTTCCCCCCCACCCCCCCATAGACCTCATTTTGATTGATTATGATTACAATGCTGGATTATGAGTAATAGTATGGGTTATGAAATTGTCTTTGGGACAGATATTGTTTATGAAACACTGAAATATAGTTTTGCATATCAAAGCCAAAACAAAGGTTATCTGGCACACAACATCTCCCAAAGTAAACATGTGAATCATTATTTGTACAACAGGTCAGTCGACATCCACATCCAGTGTTGTTGACAAAAACTAGGCAACGATTGGTGGAAGACAAAAGGTGAAAGAACAGAGGAATGATGCCTAAAACAAAGAGCGAGAAGGAAAGGCCACAGTGTGGACTCCCTCCCACCTGAGAACAGGTGGTGGGAGGGAGACAAGGGTAGATCCAAGAGTTGGGGTTGGTTGAGGTACGCAGCTGAAAGTAGCAGGACAATAATCACCTGGACTACAGAGTCTTTCTGTCCCATTCCAGCAGTCATCTTTTTCTTCAAGATGTCCTACCAGCTTAAAACCTTTACAGATTTGTGCTGATGAACTAATATTTGCTTCAGGTGTGTTGAAGCAGAGGCGTGACCAAAAGTTGCAGGAACTCATCCCTCTAGGACTTGGGACCCCTGATACTCCCAACTCAGATTGAGGAACTGTTGAATTGAGCTTTAGTTGAACATCTACAGCTAAAGTCCAACAAGTTGCTGTTGCTATAGCTACCTTAGATACCAAGGCTTCCTTTCCAGAGAGAATCTATTTCTATTCCCGGGTACTGTTAACCATTTCCATCAGAGTCAATGAATGTCAACAAAAATATGTGAAGAACTCGAGTCACAGACGTTTCCGAAGGATAGAGTTGCTCCTAAAATAAGCTCCTGCAGCAGTGACCAGTTCTTCCCTGAGGACAGAGGACAAATGACAGCAAAGAAAATGGAGATAAGAGAAGAAACAGCATCGAGATAGATTAACATTTTCATGCTGATATGATGGTAGTGAATGCTACCAAGTGGGAGAGAGTGGGTGCAATGCCTAACAGTTTATTTCTATATAATTTAATCCAATTGTAATTCAGTTTACCATAGAATTAACATTAAGTTCAGGAACAGAAATCAAGTTCAAGCCAGCAATTTTAAATAGTCTATTTTTCACATTTTTGTAGATTTAATTTGATTTAAACAGACCAGTTCCCCTCACTATGTCCACTGCAGTCCAGGACTTTTAGCAATCCCAATAAATCCAGTCCCAGTTAGAACCTGAAAAGATTGAGTCTAAGATTTTCGTCCAGTTTAACTTAATTCAAATCCAAATCATTTTTAATATAGTACACTTTAATTTAACACATCTGTTTGTCTATACCAACTTGTCTTTGAATGGTTGGGAGTTCTGGTGCCAACCTTTAGCAGTCACTGGGGGAGAGCTGGAGTACACTCTGACTGGGACTCAACTGTTTGTTCTTGGTCCAGTTTGAGTCTCAGGCAGAAGAAAATGTCTTGCAGCATTTTATTCTAAAACAAACCTAAAGAACCCAGTTCACGTCTTTTCTCAGGTCTGACTCTCAGCTGTTCTGTGGTTGTTTTCTATCTTCTCTCCCCTGCATTAGTTCAGAGATGCATTTGCATGTTTGCTGGCACCCGTAGTGGAAACCCTTTCTTTTCAACAGACATCTGGAGAGGCTTAATAGTTACTGTAGGTGGAACAAGCTGCTCTCAGATCGCACAAAGAACCTCTTGTTGTTTCCACGCTGCTGGAAACCGTCCATTTCTGCTCAGTAAAGGTGATGCAGAAAAGACTGCAGGAAACCAGTTCCTGTATTTTCCACTAATAATGGTCGACCTCCTCAGCATGGGGCGTGACGTCACGCTCTGCCAAATATGATTTTGGTGCAACTGTATACTAATAGCATGTGAGGCATTAAAGCAAAGTGATGAGACATTCTCTCAGCCTCTTCTTTTTCTACTACAGTTTGATAAAAAGAAAAAAAAACTGTTGACCTTGGAAGGAAAAAACATATAATGAAACCACAATGATTTGTCATTATCATCACATGATTAAAGAATAAAAACAGTTATGTGGTAGTGATGTAATTCCTCCAGGTTGTTAAAGGAAAGCGTTTTTGCTGCTGGTGAAGCTCCAAAAAAAAACCAGGATTTACCAGCAGTCATTTAAAACCTGGAGCTCTCCTAGTTGTAGTGACCGAAACAAATTGAATTCAGAGTCTCTTCTGGCCTGGAAAGCTTCACAAAACGACAGAAGCAGCTCTAAAGATGGCATGAAAGAAAAGTCGCTTTCACATGAGTTAAATATGCAGAGTTCTGAATCAGCTTCAAAAACTTTATTCAGACAATAAAAATCAGATGTGATACAACCACATGTCGCTCTGTGCAGCTCTTAAGGCAGCTCCTGATATCAGGCTGTAATAAATACATAAAAGGAATTCAGGGGATGAAATACATTTTTCAACTTTATATAAATCAAAAACCATTTACTTCAACTTTAGTCTGACATTGTGGAAACTGAGCTGAGTAAAATCCACATTAAGAGAATTGTACTGATTATTTACCCAACAAATGTAAGAACTACAAGTGATTAGAATATTTCCTTTGGTTCCAAAATAAACACAAACTGATTAAACATTGCAATAAAAAAAAATCCCTAAGAATTAAGATTGTAATTCCAAGGTGACTGGCTCATCTTGGAATCTGCTTTTAATACAATAGAACTTTCTCCTAATATCCATCTTAAATCACATTAATGAAAGCTGACGGTTATTATCACTTAGCTGATGCTCTTATGAGTAAAATATGAAAATGCTGCTTCATCATGCTGTGACAAACAATGTTAGTCAGCAGCAGACTTGAATCTGATCACAGATTCAAGTCTGTGATCAGATTCAAGTCTGATCACAGACTTGAATCTGTGATCAGACAGAAATTCAGAATAAATATTTATACTGAATTCATAGAAACTTCCTGTAACAGATAACATCATGAAGTTCCAGACACCTAGATGATAATCAGAATAATCCATCACATTGTAAAGTTGTCACTTTAATCCACTTTCAGAATCACTTTAAAGTGGAAAAATTTTACAAACTTTATGTTGGAGAAGGTAATACATGGTTACTGAATACTTTCATTTTGCCTGTGGAAAAGTTACAAGCTGTGGTGAATTTGCGTGGAGACATGTATATGACTTTAAAAAAGGCTGATATTTAAGTGTTTGCCCACGAAAATATAAAACTACAACAGCTTCACATTTTGGCATGAGTTAACGATTTGAGAGTTTTCACGACTATCTTGTCAGAAAGTCGTGTTTTTGTTCTCCGTTTCCTCATGATTTCTTTACAGGAGTGTAAAATGTGCATCTGTTGGTAACAAGCAGTAACGTTACAGCCGTCAGTCAGGCGAGTGCAAAGAGATCAAAAATCATAGTCACAGAAAAAACACCACTCGTTTTTATTACTACATGTTAAGTGCCACAACAGAAAATAAGTCATGAAGATGCAGCTTAAACATTCCACACCAAATCAATGCAGCAATGACCAACGATGGCACAAAGGGCCTCCAGGACTGACCTGCTTCTACATAAAACAACGGTTTGAAATAGTTTAGGCTCCTGTGATCTACTGAGGATCACCAGAATGGATCACACTTCAAACCCTTTGCAACGCCTGCTTCATGTAGGGAGAAAAGTCCTCTGAGAACCAGCTGAACTAATCCTGACAATGGAGAACTGAGAGCCAATCACTGCTAGGATAGAGGAGGTATAAAAAACAAAAAGAAGAAAAAATGGTTGTTGTACAACTTAAAATGAAACCACAACCACATCATCATCAGAGCTCTTCTACATTCAGTTTCTGTTACTTATGTTCAGGATCACATTTTTTTAAAGGTTGGACTGTGACTTTAAAATCGTCTAAAACATTTTATAAGATACATATAGGTATAATTCTGAACATACAGACAGGATGATGTGATTTATGAAGAATCCCTCACTATAATCTGTAATTACGAAATGTTTGGAACATTTTCTACATCTGCTGAAGTTACCAGAGTTTACAGGAGCGATGTGGCTCATCTCCAGTAGTTAATCAGTAGAAGATTGGACATTCTAAGCGTCTCTCATGAAGTGAAAGAGAAGAGTAACTATGTCATTTAGGAAAGCAGAGGGTTTTCTCCCACCAGTCTGTTATTTTAATTTTTCCAACCGCTTTGATGAAGATGGAAAGTATTGCTGCTCATTGTTCTGACAAGACTCAAACACTTCAACTCTGGTGCCACCTAGTGGTTGAAGAATATCTAGCATCAAAATGCCACTAAGAATCATCAGACCTAATCACTCCAGTGACTTTAAACGAATTAAACTCCTGCTCTGTGTTTTGTCAGTTTGGTGACGTGACCTCTGGTGTCTCAGTCTTATTAATCACATATATGCATAACTTTCCATTTTGGTTTATCTGCAGTTCAGTGTTTCCATGAGTTTATCTTGGTTCTCATCCCTGTTTGATTCAGTTGATCCCTAAGAATTAAAACAGATTGTGACATCTGATTAAACCCGAATAACTGCAGATATTCTTTATTGGAGTTGCCGACCTACATGTCCTTACAGCAGACTGCAGGTCGATGGTAGAAAATGACTTGAAATTATCAGATTAAATCAGGTACAAAAAAAAAGTTGCACTGTTGTGTACAAACAGTCATGTGTACGGAACAAAGCTACAAACTAAATTACTTCCTGCGTTTGCAATCCAGTAAAAACGTCCCAGTTAAAGTTTCACATCTATACTCTGTAACATCAGAACAGTTAAAGACAGACTTACAGTAAACCAGCACCCACCAGTTTTACCACCTCTTCAACAAATCTGTTCCCAACAGACATTCATAAAAAAAAAAATTATCTCAGTTTCATCATGGCCTCGGAGTGAGACAGGACTGGAATCCACCACTAAAATACAGTGAATGCAAAATACAAATACTACCAAAGCAAAACTCTACCACATGTTCACATCGAAGCTGTCAGTAACAAGTCAGCTCCCTTCATCTGACCCGACTGCGGCTCGACCAACTCCTCAGGACTGGACCTGCTCATTAATAATGGACTTTGGGCAAATAATTGTAAACTGAGGTTAGTTTAAAGAAACATCAATCAGTTGTAGGATTCGCTTCATCGTAGCAATAAGATGAAACAGTCAGACAGGTGCCAGAGGTCTGCGGAGCAACGTCTGTTTGAATTAGTCAATGAGGTTGTTCTATAAAGAACAGCTTGAGATCAGAGCCGTCACAGATGGAGATGGAGTTCTACCGTCCAAAGAGCCACTAAAACGTCCCAACAGACAGATTTACATTCTGGGGTCCTTTTAAAGCAGCGCATGTCCAAAAACCAACAATTCACAGTTCATCATGTTCACATAGAGCTGCCTGCTTCAACCAGCTGGGGTGGCACTGAAAAGGGAACCGGGTTTCTACCGTTCATCTGCAGCACCCCACCTCCCAAAAAGAGTCCCACCTCTCCAGAGTGAGAATGAACCACTGACAGAAAGAAACTGAATGACTCTGAAGTGCTCAGCCGGTTCTGTGGAGAAAACCCAGGAGGGACAATCCTAAAAATCCTAGACAAAGATGACCTTTCCTTCCTGTCCACCCCATCGGGTGTCGGGTGTTCAGATGGACAGGTCGGTGTCTGTGTCTGTGGGTGTGGTCTTCAGGCTCACGCTGCCTCCCCTCTCCTCCGGGATGGACAAGGAGTCGCCGTTCAGAGCCGGCAGCAAACCTGAAAACACAGGAAAGGAGCTTCAAGATAAACGTCACACCAACCCAGAGCTTTTCAGCCACAAATCTAACAGGAACCTCATCTGGCCAGAGAGCAAGACGGAGAACGTCAGAGAGTATGGTTTTATAACCCAACTCTCCACAACTTCCTCCCTGACCTGTTGCCATGACGCTGTTTGTCCACTAACAAACATCTGACCAGAAACTGAATGCTCCTGAAAACAACTGGAATTTATTCAGGAGTAACTGGGTCTAAATACTTCCTCAACTTATTATTTTCTGATTTTTATTTGCAAACAGAAAATTTGCCTCAATATCAGGAAACAAAACAATCATAATACCTTTGCTGAATATTTTAAAGGTGATATTTACCCACATTAGGATTCTTCTTTAATCACCATTTCCCTGCCAGTCTTTAGGTAATGTCCATCAGGTGTGGACAATGAAGGCAGTAAGTCTGTCCAACAGTCAGAATATTTCACTGGCATGTTTCCATCCATTAAATTTAAAGTATAATGTCCTTCTATATATTGCATACAAGAAGTCCTTTGTAATTTCAATATTACATTCATCGATACTGCAATAACCAATGGTGAGAACAATTTGACTTTTTTGCTAACTTTAGCACTTAACTCCCCCTAAATTTATTTTTTGGATAAATTGTAAAGCACTCACATAATTGGCTGTTTATTCAACTTTGAGTTGAATAAAGTTCGATGTCTCTGTTGAAGTCACCAAATGTTGAGTTCTTGAAGTAGGACAGCGTGACGTTGGAGCAGGTATGAAGCCCAACTCAGGTATGGAGGCCTCAGTTCTGGACGCGGACCGATGCTGCACGTCTTCCCCCTCTGTCATTGCCCACTTTACTGTCTGACAACTGCTAAATAGAGGCCTCTAATCTTCAAGGAGTTAGCTGTTTATATTCATGCTCTTATTTCAAGGTGGGTGAAGACTGTTTACGCAGCACTTCCTTTTCCTCTCCTCCAGTTCTCTTGTTTTTCCTCCTAATAACTTTATTTCAAACTTACAGCAACAACTAATCACAAACACTAAGATATGAACTTAAATAGAATATCTAAAAACATTATTGATCATGAGTTAGGTTTAAGGACAGATAGAATTTGAATGGAAGTGAGCTAATGTTTTAACATTAGCTTCTGATAAATACCATGGTGGTGCAGCTCTTTAGCGTTTGCGGACCTAATGCTGATGATTAGCATGCTAGCTAGCGATGCTCAAAACTTCAAATAATGACCGCCAGTCAAAATACTGTGGCTCTGTCAGAGAAACATTTCAACCTAACATTATTGGTCTGTCACTTAAAATAAAAACTAAATTTGGTGAAGCTTGTGGCTGTAATGTGACAAAATGTTGAAAGGTTTGAGGGGTTTTAGTACGTTTCCTACTTCAACATCCCGTTGCAGTTGTGTCTGTTGTAGAAAGTCTTTACATAACTCATTTAAATATTCAGTAAAATGTCTGAGTCTTACGTTCAGTCTCGTAGACGGAGCTGTCGGAGGATGTCCGATGTCTGCGTGGAGCTGACCTCTGACCTCCACTCACATACTCCTTTAATACACCTGACCTGGAGGGAGATAAAGCCTCTTTAACACACCTGATCCACCAGGCAGGACGGAACAAACAGAATGTAGTCTGACTCACATTTGATTGCACTAGAGGGAAACCTGTCTGTATAAAAAGATACTTTAAGACATTGTTTGCTCATTAAGTGCAAAAGTTAACCTTTAAAACATGTATTTAAAAAACTGCTGGTGTTGTGTTTCTATTAAAACACATGACATGTCTGAGGTGGTGGCTCTTCTCTCAACAACTGAGGTTCTGTTCATTTGAAAAATGTTTTCTTTAATACTGACCAACCAAAAATGATTCAGTGCAGCCTTTGTTACATTTTTATTACATTTTCTACTAATTAATGCCTCAATTCATGTCTGTCAAGCTCTGCTAATAAAGATTTCTCTGTTTTCTGTAGTAAAAACTTCCACACGTTTTTTCTATCCTTGTTTAAAATTGCTGAGTTACTCATGGTGAGAGGATTGAAGTTAATCTCAGCAAGAATTTCACAGCTCAGAAAAACCTTGAAAATCACTTTGCTGCAGGAAGCAGTGAGGTGCAGCTCTACTGCAAGACAAACACGTTGTTTCAGACCTGAAAATGTTTGACCGTCACAGAGATCTGGATAAAAGCAACTGGTTGAATTTAATGATAAGAAAGAAGCTTCAATACATTTATTGATCAACTCATTTTTTTAGTCCCCCGTTCTGAAGTCTACACTGTGTTGCAGTGGGTTTACTGGTGAACAGTGATGGCATAGTTACTTTGAAAAAGTAACTTTAATCAGATTACTGATTACTCCTTGAATAAGTAACTTAGTTAGATTACTGACTACTTGATTTGGAAAGTAACTAAGTTACATTAAAAGTTACTTTTTTATATCAGCAGCTGCTAACAACAACGCTCCACCACCTGTGAAAGTTACATTGATCTTTGCCAATACTCAATTGTAAGTTATTTTATAATGGTAACATCAACAATGTATCGCCACTTTTAAGGCTGAACTGAAGAGGAGATTGTTTAATGGTTACAACAGAACAAAAAAAAACGTTAGTAATGTGTGTGTGCTTTTGTGTGGTCCACTGTTGTCTGGAAAACTCTAAGAAGGAATTTAAAGCTCCCCCCAGCCTCCAGGTTCTACATTACGGCCCTGCGTTTGGTGTCGAAGCACAGCGCACAGAGATCCTCCTGCGGCTCCACAACTCAGATGGCTGCACAGATTTGTGAAACTTATCTTAATATTAATAATTATAATGGCGTTTAGTTGCACAACTTTACGGACTCGTTCATTCGTGGCTGTTTTCA
>CAEFZY010027064.1:0-26279 GCA_903066815.1 Brachyrhaphis roseni
GTGATCTTCATTAAAAATCCATCATTCATCTTTACTCTGGGTCTTAGCGTTCTGCCTCACCTCCACACTTCGTGACATCGTTAATCTTTTCACATTCATCTTTTGCATGGCGGTTGATAGCAAAATCCCATTTTACATGTTTTTTGAATGCTGATTTATTGTAGAATACGTCAGCCCAAACCGGAAGACAAACTACATACATTTGCAAAAGTTTTCATAACAGCGATAACTTCCACATCAGACAGTATCACGTATGTTACTGAGATTTTATACGAGTGACAAACTACAAATTATCACATACTGCAATTGTGAAATGTCTCCATATATATCTATTTACCAATTCTGGCTACTGAAAGCTTAATTAGGTGAACTGTTAAAGTTGATCAAAAATAATTCTTTAGGGATTTTATAAAACATTTTCCTTTCACTGCACCATCACACTCTAATCACTTTCTAATCACATAAACTCCCTTCTTCCCCGACAAAATACATGAAAGTTTGTGGTTGCACCTTAAATATGGAAGAGTTCAAGGGTTATGAAGACTTCTGGAAGGCACAAACATCACTGAATGCAAAACATTGTGATGATTCCCACAAGGATTCTCCAGCAACAAAGAAACCCACTCATGTGCCCACTGGATCCATGCCGGATGACAGCAGCAAAGAGACCCACATGAATTTGTTTTTTTTTTATTTCTCATGGTTTTGACAACTAGTCGCATGTGATAATGAACGAGGCTGAACGGTGCACGGCAGATAAATGAACGTGACGCGTGAAAGCTGCGCCTCTGTGGTGTAAAAATAGAAAATATGCAAAAATAAGAAATCAGAGGGTCTAAAATAGACTATTCAGACGGGATTAAAAGGAATGCTTTCTTTGTCTTATATATTCATTTTTTTTAAAGTGGATTCCTTGACAGCACTGCTTTTATTTTCCGATTTTACAAGCAAGATGGTTTCAGGAGATGAAAAATGCAACTGGACGTCCACTCGTGCGAATTATGAACTCTGGACCTCAGCAAGAGCGGCACAAGGGTGCATGCCGACACACGACTCTCTCCAGATAACCTCGGGATTAAAAAAAGAGAGACAGAGAAAAAAAACAAAAAAGAAAGACGTCCTTATTGCCAGTCGGCCAGTGAAAGGCTAATCCGTTTGGCGCTGGAGTTCATCCAACGGTTGACGGATTAACCCACTGGATCCTTGGACGGTCGCACGCATTCTCTGTCGCTCGCAGCGTGTCACCACCGGTCATGGGTCTAATGACGCGGCGTTACCGGAACAAACCGGATGGATGTGGCGCCGGGCTGTAAGACAGGAATGATTCCGAATGCGTGCACTGTCAGATCCTAACCTCATGGTATTGTTAGCTACCAGCTAAAACAGAAAACGGCTTTAACACTGGAGCACTTATTGGTACATAGTCGAAACTTTAAACGGATGTAAGAATACAAACAACTAATCGAGATTAGGCAAATATCAAAATAATCGGCAACTAATTTGGTCATTGATTAATCGTTAACTGGAGCAGACAGACTCAAAAAGGATAAATTGCTTAAAGAGCAACATATTCAGAGCAGTAATAACCCCCCCCCAAAAACACATTTTGCATTTAGAATAAAAAAAATGTCTACGTATTTTCTACCTAGAAGTTCTTAAGTTGTAGTTTTAGTTTCACCTGGTTCAAATTATTTTGAAAGAAAAATAAAATAACTATCCAATTATTTATCAGCCCTACATTGTATTGATAAAGCAGAAAGCACTGTTGCCTTGCAGCAAGGAGGTTCTGGGTTCGATTCCCAACCCGGGGTCTTTCTGCATGGAGTTTGCATGTTCTCCCTGTGCATGCGTGGGTTCTCTCCGGGTACTCCGGGTTCCTCCCACAGTCCGAAAACATGACTGTTAGGTAAATTGGTCTCTCTAAATTCTCCCTGAGCGTATGTGTGTGCATGGTTGTTGGTCTTGTCTGTCTCTATGTTGCCCTGCGACAAACTGGCGACCTGTCCAGGGTGACCCCGCCTCTCGCCCGGAACGTAGCTGGAGAGGCACCAGCACCTCCTGATCCCATTAGGGACAAGGGTGTAAAGAAAATGGATGGATGGAAAGATATTGATAAAGCTTTTCACGTGATGTTAGTAGTTTCTCCTTTTTTAGATGCATATGAGCAAACATTCACTAAAGGAATCCTACGTTATTGCATTTTAAGCAATAAATGTTAATTTTCTTATTTGAAATTTGCACCCTTTAGTGCATCTTTAATAATATATGAAAAAAATCCATAAATGAAAAATCTGCAAAATGTACCATTAAAAAATATATATAATTAATCATCAGAATAAATGGACAGATTAATCGACAATTAAAATAATCATTAGTTGCAGGCCTAATCCAGAGTGATTTCTTGCACTAATGCTCTCCTCTCCTCTGTGATTCCATGTGTGGCCACTAGAGGCTCCCTGGCGTTTGTGCAGCAGCCCTGAGGAGGGGCGCGGCTCTGCGCTCTGATTCAGGTCAATGAGTTCCTTGTGGTGAGAAGGGAGAGCCAAGGGGGGTGGGGGGACAGTAAGCCTCCATGCCAAGCGATGCGCACATGCAGCACACGCACGCACGCAGACGGACAGGCAAGAAAACGGTGTGACAGCACATTCGCTGGTGTTATTATTAGCAGCTGTAATATTTTCAGAGCCCCCTTGCAAGCTCTGATACGTGGCTCAGCCTGATGGCTTGATTGGATGGAGGGAAGCACTCTCCAACGTAAGAGGACAGGATGTACAGTACATACGCTGTGACCCACTGTAGGCACCAGCGTGAATATTTGACATGAGCGTTGGAAAAGACAAAAAAAAAAAAGCGTTTTACCTCACAAGACCCAACTAGGAAGTCCGTGTGCATCTGTCCCAAAACATGAGGCTCCATGCATGTGTGCATGCAGGCGTGTGTGTTTGAACCGGGGATAGTTTCAGCGAGGGCCGCTGTGCAGCGGCGAGGATTCAGTTACATGTATTAAGTGCAGGGTGGAGATCCAGGAGCTGTGAAGTGAGCCAAGCTGGCTATTAAAGCTATGGGCACTGCTTGTGACTGCAACACACACACCCCCCCACACACACACACCAGGTTGGGGAAAACGAGGTCGGCTTGGCGCTTTGTCAAATTTCTCCCTGCCGCCCTGCTCTCTCTCGCCAAATGCTGCATAGGATGCTACGCTCCGACGCAGAGGGGCCCGGCTCCTGCTGCAGCGTTTTAAGAAGGGCTAGAAGAGCACAGCATGTCCACGATTCCACACGCTGCAAAAAATTGAAAAAGGAATCAAAACGAACCCTGAACTGGTGGAATAAATGAGGACATGTTAATCGCACTCAGAGAATTCAACCTCATCAAGCGTCCTTCAACCTTCGTAGGGAGAATTCAGCACAACCTTAGCTCCGAAGCATCGGTATCGACTTTGCATAAGTTTACCACTCAAAACATTTTCACATTTTGTCGTGTTACAACTGAAATCTTCACTGTATTTTAATGGGATTTTGTGCGATTGACCTACAAACAGTAGCGCACATCAGTGACGTAAGGAAATGGGATGCGGAAGGGAAATCAGGTTTCTACTTTTACTTTGTGCCACTTCACATTACCAATATATACTGAAGCGCAGTGTATATAGCACAAGTCACAACGTCATCTGGTTCCGATTTGTAGGCAATTTGTAACTCATAGTATCCCATGTCAGAATAATGCACTCCAGGATTTCACCAATTTCTCTTGTCAGCGCAGAAGCCTCTTATTCCCCGAACAACTCAGTTACTCTTCTGATGTGGCTTTCAGTCTTTTTTGGCGACGCCCCCATCCTGACAGCTCTGATGCTAAAGGAAAGAGGAAACAGAGGCTGTGCAGCCTTCCAGTCCTTACACAGATTTATGAAACCATCAAACCCAGTGTGAGTGACATTTAGCTGCTGTGTGTTTTACAGCCGACTTCTTGGACACCCACTGCCATCTTCACCTTGACAGCAGTGTTCATGTTGTCTCCTCCACCTTTTTTATTGCTCTATGCTGTATCCTAACTGTTTTGTTGCTATAATAAATAATCTTTCTTGTATTTTGAAAAGAAAACTTATTTAGTTTGTTGTAGATAAGTGAACTTTATTGGGTTAATAAGCTAGATGGGACTAGATGAACTATTGGGACTGATTTTTTAAAAGATTTAAGTTGGTGTTCAGGTATTAATCTTCCAATCTTTCCAAAAACACATAATTAACCCATTAAGGTATTTTATTTTAAGTTTTGAGAATCTGGCTAAATCCAATTCCCAATTCCTGCTCTCCGTATTTTTTCAAGACAGTATTCAAGACATATGGGCTGGAAATATCCAGTTTTAAGTGAAGACGAGGACTAGCAGCTGTGCATGGACGTCTAGTGTTCAAAGAGACTCTTCTTGGATTTAACTTCGTGGCTCGTTTATTGCCATTTGACAGCTCTGTGAACCGCACTAAGGACGCCCTGCTTACCCAATCTGCTTTGATTTTACACCCCATTACAAAGAGGAAGAGATGCGTAAAGTAATGCCAGTTGCCCTTTGGTGACCTTTTCACTGCTGACATTTTATTGCTTCCAGTTTGGGTCGTGTTGAAATAAAAGCGTGGATGTGTGTGTATGTTTCTGCGAGCAAACTGTAGTGGACATGAAACCAAAACTGAAAGATGCTAATAGCAGGATTTTTAACTTGCAATGTGTGCAAAAAAACCCCCACAACTTTGAATCAATTGTCAGTTCAAACAAAAATAAAAAACTGCAAATTTCTTAATTGAAAATAACCTTTTAACAATAGGTGCAATTTTTACAGCATTTTAAATCATGTCTTTTACAAGAGATGATTGATCTACACCGCATTAGTGAATTTCTGACCAACCATTAAATACCAGGACAAGAAAAATGATTTACTATTTAGAGCTTATATGCATTGTAGCCCTAAATATGATCATTTTCTGCAATGAAAAAATAGGTAAACTACATTTATGTAAAATTATTCTTAAAATCAGAGTTTCTGCACCTAAGAGCACTTTTAAAGGTGCTTTTCATGTTAGGACTGGAACCCAACATGAAGAAATTATTTAGATAAATTCAAGTTCTGTCACTCTTAAGCAAAGTAGTAGTTGTGTTCAGTAGGAATACACAATCTCACAGGAAACTCACACATTAGCATGGCCATCCATCTATGATGTGTAAAGAAAACATGCCCTGCTGGAGGATCAACGTAACTGCAGTTCAAATAAAACGTATGACAATGTTAAGGCTAATTAAAGCGTTTCACACCATTCATTACTGTGGATACACATCGACATGCCAGATGCTGAAGACTCAGAGCCGCACTCTCTCCTGTTTGGAAAGTTGTGACATGGAAACAACAGGAGTACTCTGCTTCACTGGGTTAAAGAATTGCTTTTTGAATGTTCAATCAGAATGTAACTAGTAAGTTTAGTCAGCCAAAGATCAGCATTGGACAATTTTCCCTTTGGGTCTCATATATTGTTCGATAAACAATTTTTTCTTTAGAACTATTAAGAGGGTATTTATTTTTGCAGTCCTTGAGGATTACATCACTGTGTAAATCTGTAAAAAACAATACATAGATGCCCTGTGGTACAAAGGATCGGGAATCTCGGCTATTGGGTAATATTAAAATTTTACCCAATAGCTAACATCTCCACATGCTGGCGTGTAATGCCCCAGTTTGACTCTCTGAACCTTACCAGAAATTGCCTACACTGTAAACTACCATCTTCCACTGCTAAGAGAGAAGTGGCGAGTCAAACAAGATGGCTGTCAGTACTAACTCAATATTTGGAAGCGTGGCCAACCTGGACTAAATGGCTTTCTTCATTTCTTCTGCTGCCGTTGCTAAAACCAAAGAGATTACAAAACTAAGAGCAGAAAATTGATGTCATCATTTGCAATTTCTTCTGTTCGGTGATTGGGCCGGTTGACATTCTACCAGAGGAATCCAAGTCAATGGGAGAAAGCAAAGAAAGCAAAGCATTGAAGCGAGATTAGAATTGAGCATAATTGCAATGGCCTCTTGTATTCAATCAACTTTTTTTTATTGAAATACTTAAGTTTCAAACATATCTAAATGCTCCGCTTTTGTTCCGATCAAGCCATTAAAAAACGTCACATCCAGGAGGCCTCGTCCATAAACACCAAAGAGTCCGCTTTCCTTTCCTTCGGGGTCACGGTGCGACGGGGTTCCCTGTAATTTACCGTCTTTTGGGGCACGTAGGGCTGTTTGCCCGGTATTCCTCCGCTGCCCACCACAACACATGAAAGCCTCAGCCGCAGCTGTTATAGATGGGGAGAAAATGAGTCCCAGATGGCAAAGTGTTTCGTGCGCGCGCATGTGTCCATGTCTCCTGCCACATGAGACGCTGCTTTTACTGTACAAGTGGCTCGGGTCGCATCCCCAGGGTAATGTGGGGAAGTCTATTGCAGGATGGTGGGGAGCGTGCGGGTGGATGTGAAAGCATGCTGGCTGTCCGCAGAGCAGCTGGTACGTACAGGAACCGCTCTCTTGCTTTTACATGAACGACATACCTGCACTTTTAGTTTGCTGAATTCTTTTTTTTTTTGGCGGGGGGGGGTTACAACTTTGAAATCCAGGATTTGCTGCCATTGAAAACCCAATACGGCTCAAAAGCCATTGATTGAGAAACTGCGATCAGGATCCACCCTGCTGCTACATTATGCCTGTCAAACCATAGAAGATATCCACTAAATGATGAGGTGATCCTAATGGTGTAAGACAGCTAAATAACTTTCTGTCGCTTATCGAGCCTCATTTGCTAATTCTTCATCTTTGTTCACATACATCCACGCACAAAGGTTGCTGCAAAATTTCTCTAGTCAAAATTTGGAAGGAAGGAAACGTAGGAACCCTAATCTACCACAGAAATCTCAGGCAACAGAAAATCTCTGCTATTCACCACAGTATTGAGCTTCAACAACCAATTGCTATAAATAAATCACAATAAACTGCACTCAAAGTGAACAGGCTTGTATTTTATACTTTTAAAGGATTTTTTTTTTACATCTAGCTGCATGCATCATCACACTGAAAAGAATCAGAGGGTCAATGATTTCTTTTCTCTCTGAGAACGTTTCATGCGTGGGTGAAGATCTCCACTACTGAAAGGTGTTTTGCACAAAATTAGATAACCCTTTTATAAGCTGCATGTGTGTAATTTTCTATGGGTTCTGCAGATAATGTTAATAGCTTTTCATCTAAATTGAAGCCTTTGATTTTGTTTGAGTTGATTGTAGAACAGGGTTGCATTCAACACTTATTACAGCAATATCACAAGAACTCTGACAGTGATGAGGTACTTTTTTTTATTTGATTTTATAAAGGCGATTTCTGGCAATTTAAAACCAGTTTCTTTTAAAAATCCCTTTTATACTAAGTCATCTAGCAACAACAACAAACATTTTGGCTGGCCAGTGAAAAACTTTTGTGTGAATTTTGGGGGAAATCTGAGCAGAGTGCTTTTGAAATCCTTATCTTAAGGAACTACAATAGTTAAAGAAAACCTTCAGTGTTTGCCATATGCTTATTGCAAGTCAGTTGCCATTGCCTGATGTGACATACATCTAGAAAGATGGAAGTTTGTTTGTATTTTGATCACAAAAAATGGGCCAAAACCAATCTTTGATCCATTAACTGCTTCCCCTACCACCTGATTTATTTGTTACCGTATAAAAACAAGTAATGAAGCAAACAAATGCTTTAAAAGAAGAGGAAAGAAGCAATGAATGAAGAAAAAAAATACAAATGTAAAATGCTAAAGAAATTAAATCTTAGAATGGAAAATCATGGCACACATGCATAAGACTGCAAGCAATATCTTATATTTCTTTTAAGACCCTCACTTTAATGGACCCTCTGTTAACTGTAAACCTCAGAAAACAAAATTACGAGCAAAGTTATCAAAGAGTGGTATCAAAACAGAGAGGAGTTAGCCGTTAGCTTGCTAATTCAACTAACTGCTTTCTAAACAAATATCTCTAGTAAAAAATATATCTCACAAAACAGAAAATAACTTATGCTTTTGTTATTTAAATCAAACTTATTTAAGCTATTTTGCAAATTTATTGTTGAAGTTGTTTACATAACTGTAGCATTTTGAAAAAAACAACAACTAAAAACAAAATTCGTGGGAGAGCAACAAGAATGTGTTACAAATTCAGAGTAATTGTGACAAATAACGATGAGTATCATTATACTCCGTTATTGTCGTGTTAACTATTGTTACTAACCTTGGTTAGAAAGTCTTACAATGTCACATTTCCTAAAATATCTACATATAGCTATCAAACATT
Organism: Brachyrhaphis roseni; assembly: GCA_903066815.1. Classification (NCBI taxonomy): domain Eukaryota; kingdom Metazoa; phylum Chordata; class Actinopteri; order Cyprinodontiformes; family Poeciliidae; genus Brachyrhaphis; species Brachyrhaphis roseni. Next base: position 8,361 of record CAEFZY010027064.1, read on the forward strand.
ACAATGACATCTGGGTTATTGTAATGTGAGTCATGAATCTCCGCTGCTACATGACTTTAATACTGGGCCAGAGTTCACGCCACATGAGCTTTTCCCTCACAACCCACAGTACACAGGTCATTTGTTTTCATCTTAAAAAGGAAACAAAGAACAACGAGTATGACTTCCAACATGCTATGGATGTCAAAGGTCACTGCTGTGCTCAGACTGAAGAAGAGAAATTGGTGAAATTGCAGCATGTTGTTGAAAGCCGTCTGCTAGAGTTAGGTAAGAAGGTGAAAGTTCACATCTTGAACTCTTATGTCTGGGTGAGAACCTCCATAGGAAAGACTGGAGCCTGATAAAGAATGGGAGGTTGATTCATTTCCTCGTAAAAGCACGGCTTAGACACTTTCCTCTGTGACTGTGCAACATATTTTAAACTTCAAAACCTTCATCATACTCTGTGTGTTCAGCTAACAAATACAAGCGGATATATGGGCGTTTTAAGATAGCCTCGAGATTATCTTAAATTTTTTCTGAAGATTTATTACAAAAAAAAAGCATAAAAGCTTTTAAATCTTCTTTAGTTGAGGCCTCTCGGGTGTCTTCTATACTCCTTTGATTTAAGAGGATTTTCATTAAAGGCTTTAAATCTGTTGGTACTTAAACCTTCCTCTGTTCCATCTGTGTGAAAACCTCCACTTGTATGTAAATGTTCCCAACATTTACAATTTTAAGTGAGTAAACTGAACTATAAGTTACCCCCAGGGTGTCAAACACTCACTGACCTTAAAGGGTTAGTTCAGTATTTTAAGCAGTTCACTTCTCACCTGCGGTGAACAACTCCGCGTTTAGCGGAAATCCAGATTAGCTGGTTCTAAACGCGACACAGTTACTGGGCTTCCAGCATCTTAAACTTACATCTGTTTCCCAGACAAAACAAAACAAAAAAATTGCAAGGGTTAAGAAAACACTTACTAGGAAACCTCTAAACTGTTACATACAAAATTAAGATACAAAATAAACTCCAAAAGGCCAATGTTAGTAAGTCAGACACCAAATATACTCCAACATGCATCGATACACACAGTAGACACTGACTCAGCACAGCAGCAGAAGCTACAGTTTCCTTTATCTAAGCTTGGGGTTACAGCCATTCAGTGCCAAGAGAAACAAATACAGTTCTGGGATTGGCTGCTTTGCAAATGCCAGCCAATAGCATGCCAAGAAGCGTTGCACCTTGATTTTTCAGTTTCCTAAGCAGCATTTGCTATTATTATAAAATGAATAAAGAAACTGAAACACACAAAGCATAGAATTGGACCGAATAGATGTGGTCTTATGGCTTGGACAGATGTCCGATCTAGAACTTTTTTTTCCAAAATCGGGGCCAATAATATTGGATCAGTGCATCGCTAAAAGCAAGATATAGGGCTGTTTCAACTTTTCTTTTCAATCTTAAAAGTTTCAAGGTGGACATTTTGTACTTTGAAAAAAATTAAGTTAAAAAACTGGATAAATTTTAATCTGGAAATGTGTGGAACTTTGAATCTACAAACGTAGAGAAATCCTGAGAATAAAAAAAGGAACTCGTAACCTTTATGAAACCTTCTGCTACCTGGGTAATACTCTGACTTTCCGCCCCATGACCTGCATGTAAGAAAGATGCTGCTTGTTCAGGTCTGGAGAATCCAGACAGACAGGCGCCACGCTCGCCGCTTGTGCGTCTAGATGCAGCCGACGAGCCCCCGTCTTCTCCGTTCTATAAAACACGGGGTGAGAAAAAAAAGCGCCGCTGTATATGTTGCGCTCATATGTGGTGATGTCACCTTACTGCTGCCAAGAGACCAGCAACTCGAAAGAGGAAAAAAAAAAAACAACTTTGGATCGTTTTTCCCTCATGTTATTAATTCCTTCCTCTTCCGTTTCTCTCTTTTCGTCTTTCTCAATTGCTTTTGGTTTTATCTGCACTTGTCACCCCAGAGCAAACACACACACACACCATGCACAGCGTGGAGAAAGAGGCCTCTGTTTTGCAGAGACAAAAGCGCCTCTTTCTCCAGAGAGGGGGCCGACCTTCCGGTTGGGGCTCACTGTGTCAAAGGGGAGCGGAAGGGCAGACGACAGGCCAAGAATTTGATATGTAGCAAAGCGGCTACATGTAGCATGTTGGCTTGAAACGTGCACCTCTACGTTTAGTGATGTTCTGATCATGTGTGCCAGGTGTGGGAGCCGAAAAACAGGTGGGGGAAAATGTCAATCTAGCAATGCGGTCATGTTCTCAAGGCATATTTTCTAGAAAGTGTGTTGTGCGGGTGGTCCCTCGGCGGCGGGGAGAGGGCACTGAGTTTGTGTCAGCCTGGTGTGAACCGGTTAACCAGCCCCTCAGCCCCCTCGCAGTCCTTCCTCCAGTTAGAATGATTGGTGGCCAGGGAGCCGATTAAAGCCAAGGCTCTCTGCCTCTCCTCTCCTCCATCACACATTCATTCAAGTCTTTAACTTCCAGACAGGAAGCTTGTCCTCTCCAGTCATTTCTCATCGCTCCTTCTTGTTTTCGACTCTACAGGATTCCTGGACGTTTTCCCCCAACTCAGAACTCCAGACTGAAATTTCAGGATTTAATTTTTTCTTGGCAAACTTTTAGAAATCACTTAGCATTTAGAAGAAATTATGTCTCTGTTTTAGTGTTTTTGTTAGCTGTACATTCTGATTCTGCCTTTTGATTCAGCTTAGCGATAAAGGACTATTCCTCTACTTTTTGGGGCTCTAGGTCAATGTAGATCAGCTTCTTACCAGAACGTATAACACTGACAAAATCTGGACCGGATTATTCTACACCAAGTGCAGATTTTGTGAAAACAACTTGTGATCTTTGACACCTTTTATTCTATTTTTTAACCTGAAATATTTCCAGCCTCAAATTTTAAGAATTTTCTAGTAGTTTGTCTAATGTCATGTATGCTTATGTAGTAAACATTTACTTAGTCAATGCTTTAACAGTTGTAAAATTTTATTCACTTAAATCACAAATCAAGGAAGAACCAATGGCTGAAGATGACTCAATTGGGTAGCATGGGAAAGGGCTATTTCAGTAGTTTTAAAAACTAACATTGATATGAAGACAATTCTGACCACAACAGAGGAATATATACCAGTCTACAGAGTTACAGTGTTTGGAAATGAAAAAAACAGATTACATATTTATACATTTTTATATATTGCAGCAAAAAACTTAAATTTATTCTCCTTGTTAAAGCTAAAAGGTAAAACTTGAGATAGCTTTGTATTTAGTCACTTTTACCCCCATTCAGCCTTTGGCTAAAGAAGCCTCCTAATTCGTAAATAGTGTTAGTTGTATTAAAGTCCGCAAGTGTCTATTTTTCGAGCACTCGGAGTGACGTAACGATGTACATCGTTTACAGAGAGTCCTAAGACGTCCTGCTTAATTTTTACGACAAGAAATACATGGAACCAAATGCGGCACATCACCCTGAAGTTTCTGCAAACAGGGTAACCTCAGAAGGTTCTTTAAAAAGTATCGACTCAGAAGTATCGGCTGTTCCAATTCCCAAATTTTCTCTAATGACATAAATAGAACAATAAAATAGAAAAAAAAAGCTTATAATTGTACCATGACAAAATGTAAAAACAAATGCTGCATGTAAACATGTTTCTAGAGCCTACGTGCATCAAACACACAACCAGGTGAAGAAGTGGACATAAACACACATTTTCCTTCCTGCTTTCCCTCCTCCGTGTCCTCCCCCATTGATCTTTGTCTGAAGTGTTGAATAAATCAGCCGTGGCCGACAAGAGGGAGGATTGCAGGTGGCCTACCTCGCACAAACACAATCCGGCAAACCTAAATCAATGGGTCTAATATCAAGCCAATGCATGTGTAAGAAACTAACACTTGAATTGTTTCCAAATTAACACTTGGAAGGGAGACAATCAATAGCATCACCGCGCAAAGGTGCTTGCATGTAGATGTGCTGTTCTCTGCAGCGTCGCATGTTTTGCCGTGTGTCTGCGTTTTCGGCGTACGTCCTGTTCTCATCTGTTTACATTCACATGGTACGTATAAGTACACTTCAGTCAGAGTGCTCACTCTGATCTAAATGCATGCACATACAGGCCCTCCAATGTTTCATACTCATCCGTGAAACACACGTGTACAGTTTGCTCCCACACAGTCGAGCAGACAGGCAGAGAGAGAGAGAGAGAGAGAGAGAGAGAGAGAGAGGGGGAAGCAAGCGGTACATCATGTTCTGTGTACTCTATGTTCTGTGCATCATAAGCCCTGTGGCTCTATTCAAATTCTCTTGTTCTTTCACTGAAAGAGGAAAAAAAAAAAAACACCTGGAAAAAACTTTTTGATCACATTTCACAACTGCTTCCACTGTCTTTGAAAAAGAACCTTCAACGAGCTAAAATTCGGCCAAACTCTGTGGAAACAGATGATTTTAAGGTCTGGTCCGTAGACCGGTAGGTTACGCGATCCTGCAGGGGTGGGCAAATCCTGGTCCTCGAGGGCCGGTGTCCTGCAACTCTTAGATGTCTTCCTGGTCCAATAGACTTGAATCCAACAGCTGAATCACCACCTAAGTGCAGTCAGGTTCTCCAGAGTCCTGCTAATGACCTCATTATTTGACTGTGTTGAAGCAGAGACACATCTAAAAGTTGCAGGAGACCGGCCCTCGAGGCCAGGAGTTGCCCACCCCTGTGCTAAAGTTTACATGCATTCAAAGGATGTTCGTACACTGGCTTGACTTAAATTGAGATTCTGCATTTATATGATTACAGAGTGGACATCATGCCTCGTGTATTTAAACACAAAACAAGTAGGAACTCATTCAAGAACTCGAAGTTAGACAAGAAGTCGGCACAAAGGATGCAAATTAGACAGAATGACTCTGAAGAGGTACATTGACAAAAAAAACGATTTACTTTTGAAAAAAGATGGATTAGCAGATAAAATTATTTTCTCAGATGCCTCAGATTTTCAACTTTCCAAACATAGGAAGAAAGAAACTATAACTCTGGAACAAGGATTAAATTCCAGCATTAGTCTTCCTAAGGCCACTAAAAGCATTGTTTCTTTTTTAAGCCGTTTAGCTGTAATGTGTAACAATTTAGAAACAAGTTATTGCAGCAATGAACTGTGTACAACAAATAAAATATGCTTGAAGGAGAAAAAGTGACTTAGTTAGGAAAGGTGGTGGTGGTGAAAGGGGGTGCAGTTTAGGAACAAAATCCAGGAATACAAGAGCTAGAGACAAAACTAAGGTTGCCTTGATGTAGTGATCATATGAAAAACCTCATCCCAGTCGACACTACAGCACAGCAGAGGAGGAGAAAGAAAACAGAAATAAAATGCCTATAAATTAAAGTTTATACCATGAAAAGGTCAAGTTTCTACAGTTTGAGTACAGGCCATTCAGCGCCTCAAACAAAAATGTGATTCAACAACCCTTGGTTTGTTTAACAAGCTGTTTAACAAGCTAACTACAGCTTAGCACTACAGATGCTAAGCTGCAGTTAGCATCTACAGCTTGTAGATGTCCAATCCATAGACAAGTTGTTTTGGAACAAAATCCAGGAATACAAGAGCTAGAGACAAAACTACAGCTTGTAGATGCTAACTGAGTAGTTTTGTAAGTGTACATTGGTGTACAAAACTGTTCTTAATGACTTCAGTAAGAGTTACTGAAGCTTAAAAGGTTTTCATTGCATAATACCAAGCCAACATGTATTAAAATGCACAAGCGAGGAAATTTACTTCAATGTCAACATCTATTTGTGAAAAAACAGCTGTAGATGACCTTTACCTTGGTTTCAAAAGGACATAAAATCTAAATTACTCATTATTGCCAATTATTCCTTCAACAAAACAAAACAAAAACAAAACTCAAAGCATTTGGATGTATTGCATGCTGCGCCACTATTTGCACACACTTGACTGTAGATCTTCAGGGTTGTCATATGAACGGGATCCATGTGGGACATCTCTGTTGTGCATGGCTGGGCGAAGGAACCTGTGTAGTCAGCCAGGTAGGAGGGAAGTGGTGCGTTAAAGCGAGGCTAATTTGTTTGTGATTGAGAGTGAATGAAGTCGGTCTCAGGAGAGTCGTGAACACACACACACACCGCTACGCTACACTACACACTTAGTGGTTTTGTCAGAAGTTGTCTCATGTCTTATTGGTTGTCTTCCATAAAGAAAAAAATATTTGTTAAATTGCTTTTTTGTTTTTTCCTTACAGTGAAATGATAGAGTGTATTAATCATGTAAATAAGTAAAAAAAAATTGCAATTGTCCTGCAAATTTTAAGAAACTTGTGAAATTTTTGTTGCCTTGGAAAAGTTTTTGACTTTCTGCAAAACAATAAAAGATGATATTGCCTTTGGAGTGTTTGAAATAAGATGAATGTTTAGAATTTAGTTACTGAACAAGTACTGAGCACCAAGAGGTGCTAAACATTGCCAATCTTTAAACTGTAAACCTAAACTTCAAACTTTATGAAAATATTTTCTTAAGTCGCCTAATCAAAAGTGTGAACAAGTTAACTTTCCGGGCGTAGGGGAAGAAAATCTTTCAATAAAAGCCACTAACAAGGAAATGCGTCACTTGGTTTCCACAGCAATGACTTACCATACCAACTTTATTTATAAAGTACTTCATACACCATGAGGACCGAGGTGCTATAACACAGTCACAGAAAGACAGCACAATACAGCGTAGGCAAGAGAGAAACACAAATTACATATGCATTCACAGACAGAAATAAGGCAAACGGAAAAACATCTCAGATTGTGTCAAAAGCCAAGGAGAAAAGATAAGTCTTTAGCAGGGACTTAAAAACAACACAACACAAAGTTGTTCGTTTTAAGTCGAGGAATGCTGTGAAAATTGTAGGCGAGAAAAGTTTTGATTGACAGAAAAAAAATTCCTGGAAAGTTATGTATTGTTCACGCTGGGAATAAAAATATATATTTGATTTTAAAGTGCTACATGAAAAGTTGTGTGACTTTTTTTTTTTTTTTTTTACTTTTCTTAAATTTCTGAGAAATTGTTAAAAACAATTATCTGTTTTTTTTTATTATTATAATTTTTTTTAGCAAAAACATTTCTGATGTCATTTTCTTTTTCCAATACTCTTCGCGTGCATCAAATTAATTTCACTGTATTTTTCATTTTACTTTGGGACAATCTGAAATATGACTTAAGGATCAATCTTGTTTTATACGAGTCCAAACTTTTGACACATCGGAGCTGCTACAATTTTGATTTACATAAAGTGGATTGCATAAGTTTTCACACATGTAGAACTTTTAAATTTTGTCCAAATTTTAGAACCACAAGCTTTCCTGTACTTTATTGATATTACTTATGGTAAACTAAGACAAAGAAGTTGGAGAGACTAATTCAAATGGAAGACAAACTTTAACGTTTTCTGAAAAGTGTGGCTTTTGTATTCAGCCCGTTTCACTCTCATACCCCAAAATAAAATTGACTGCTCCCTGTTGCCTTTACAAGTTATCTAGTTGGCAAACACAACCACTGGTGAAACTGACTCCTGACTAGATTTAAGTCTAGGCTTTAACTGGGCCATTCTAACAGATGAAGATTATTTCTCCCTGTTTAGATTCATCGTCCTGCTGGAAAAAGAATCTAAGAGGTCTGAATCCGTTTGACTGGCACTGTAAAACCTAAGAATAACCTAGACAACAACAACAACAACAAAAAAACCCTCCTGAAATATTTTATGAGTGCAACAATAGTTGTCAGCAGAAAGCTGGAGCTCTCTGCATCCATCTGATCACATTTGCATGAAAGTGCTCCATTTGGGTGTTTGCAGATTTCATCACCTGTTCACACCGTCTCTGTAAGTCAGATTTCAGTCTATTGACACAGAACTTTTCTTTCCACATATTTTTGGCTGTTGCGCCGTGTTTGCATCGCCCCGTCTGCGCCGCGTGTTGAGGCAAGACGACCGACTGCTGATGCAAGCAGATCTTGCTATGGCAACTTGTGCCAGGCGTGTACAAAGCAATAGTGATGTAACATCCGACGGCGTGGACTTGTGATACTACGCTCGTTCACCCATCTGCAACCTTAGAAACCCTGCTGAAGTCTTCCGCTTCTTCTACTCCTGTGAACAGAGTATCAGACGCTCGGTCCACAGAGAGGAGTCGGGGCAGTGATGTTGGGTGCGGCTCACGCAAACACGTATCACATTAACCCCGCTTCGCTCTGAACCTTCTCCATTAGCAGCAACAAAGCTCTCATCACTGCCTGCCATCCTCGCTGCGCCCCCTCCTCCTCTCTTCATCTTCCTTTTGATCTGTGTTTTCCACATTGGTTGGGGGAGGGCTTTTTGTCTCCTCGCTTAACCTATAACTTGGGCACTAAGGGATCATGCACCGAGATGAAGAGGAGGGGAAAAAAGCATAGCACTATATTCTGCAAGCTTTGTATGAGAGCTATTGGGCAGGATAAGGAAATTTTAAAAGGTTTACATTCTGGAACAAAGGTGGCTATTATACAAGATAAAGCATCAGTTCAAAAATTGACATTTTTTCCTGCTAATATAAGAGATTATCAAACAAGATATGGAATCCAAGTTCATACAAATTCTTTGAAGATGTCTGCTTTATGTAGTTATGTTAACATGAACTGAAAAAAACTGGAAATAGCTTTAAGGATGTATTTACAAAAAGAAACTACTAAACTGAATAATTCTTACATTGTTGTTTGATTATGTATGTTTTACTGCCTGACATAATGAAGTGAATGTCCTTTTGTATGTTTTTTTTTATTATTGTACAATTTGTTTTGATCTATAGCCAATAAATTTGTATTTGTTTTTTTATTTTTGTAGTTACACTCATTTTGAATTTGTTTATGTGATCTATGTATGTATTTTTAGTTGTTTATGTTGAATGTGTGGACGCCAGATCCTGATCAGTTGAGGTCTTACAGTATAAAAACTCCTGACTCGCCGTTTCCCCGAACAGTTAAGAATTGTGTTAATTTTTCTTCCATATTGTTTCCATCAGTCGTGCACAAAGCAGAAGACTAAACTGGATAATAATAAAAAAAATTATGAAATTAATTTCTCTGATTTGTCTCTACTACATTCTTTCTTACTCATAAGAGAAATAGAACAAAATCTCTCATTGTTCTGCAAATATTAACTGTGTGAAGATCTTAGTGTCGTAATATGACAATATACACAACGTAGGCTATGCTGCATTATATTGCATATGATATGTGACTATTCCAGTTTGAAATGTAAAAAAATAAATACATTTTTGGCTTATCAGGGTAATAACATTAGGAATTAAGAAAATGAAAGAATGCATAAAAGCTCACGCCTGCTGGGTTTATCTCTTAGAAAGACAGCCGTTTTTGTGCTATTGGCAGTTTTTTGCGTGCAGATTTTGTTTTACGTCAGTGAGAAGTTGATTGTTCAACCAGCCGTCATTAACTAATCAAGTTCAAAAGGTGTGAAATTACTTTTTTCACCACCATTTAATCCAGCAAGACCCGAGGCCTGCTGCAGGTCTTTAAACATGACTAATCACACAAGTTGCCTTTTTTCCTTCTTGCTCTCAACTGTTTTTCCAAACTGGCCAATTTGCTGCTGATAGCCGTTTTTCCTTCAGTAAATTAAAACATAATTTGAAAACTGCTTCTTGTTTTACACGGGTTATTGTCTGGCATTGAAATGAGTTTGATCTGAAATTAAAGCGCGACAAAACAGCTAAAACGGAAGAAATCTGTAAATGGAGGCAGTACTTTTTTACGGCCCGGTGCATCGGCCCGTTCGTCCCTCATCGTCTTGTTTCGGCTGCACCTCATCTGCCTTGATTTCCTCCTCCCTCAGGCTACCCGTGCAATAATCATGTCTCCAGTCGCAAGAGTCGCATTTAAATTTTTTCATAATGGCAAATTGAACCTGAATACTGCATCAACATCTGGCATACAAGGAATATCTGCATATTTTATTTCCTATTAAACAAACAAGCAGGCAATGTTCTCAAAAACACCATGCAACTGTGTGAAAGCATAAACTAGCATGTCTGCTTGATTGCAATGCTGCAAAAATGATGCAATATTCACAATTTCATTATAAAAAATATAAATCAGCAACACAACAGCACTTACAGCTGCAGAGTCAGCATGGACACAGATTTATTGCCTGGTATGAACCCACTATATAATTTTAATATTAGACCAATAAAAGGGAACTGTGCAATAACAGGAGGTGTGTTTAAGTCCCTCGCTATTAAAAGACATTAGGAAACACATGTCAGTGTAAAGTGACATCTGCAGCAAGGATCCAATAAAACCGTTAGCCAAGTAGTCCACGGATGACGCTTAAAACCTAAGAACAGGAAGAAAATTGACCTGGAAGTTTAGGTTTCCAAGAGACGAATTTAGGAATTTTCTACATCAGCTCACCACAGGAGCCAATACATAAAAAATTCAAAAGGAAAATATACAGATATTCAAACATGAGAAGATACAGAAAAAGCCACATGTTTCCATTAGACAGCGAGATGGTGCTGCTCTGTCCACCACACTGAAAAATGGCGACAAACTGTTGTTCCCTACAGCGACTTGGACACACAGTCACTCCACAGTGTGTCTGTCTGCTAAGCCTTGCATGCACCTTTGCAACAGGTAGAATGACATGGGTTGTTTGTTGGAGTGTCACTCACTTCACATGTCAAAGTGGAGTGCTCTTGAAATGACTTTGTGTTTTACAGATCAATATTTCTGAAAAGCAACAGGAACTTTGAGTATAAAAATCAGACCAAATCTATGTTTTAATCATACTCCGGTTAATTGTTGAAAGAAAACTTAAAATACCACATGGTGTGGCCCAATCAAGTTTCAAAATCAAAATAAACTGAATTATCAAGAAAAGAAGACAAGGATACCTTTTCCAAGCACACAGCATCCCGAAGTGAGGGAATCTTCACCAGTAGACTCGGAGCATTTATAGTGCCGTACGACCTTAACCAGATTCATCAGGTTGTTGCTGTGACATTTCTATAACATTTATGTAAATTAAAGGCTGCACATTATAATAAAAAACAAATTATATGATGTCAAGCTTGTGTTTTGCTTATGATAGTGACTTGTGGTGCAGAAGTAAATTTGCTATAGCCAATCAAAGCATTCCGCTTAATGTATGTGAATCTTAACCAATGCAGACTGAGCATCTGCTTAGAGAACAATGAGATTAAATAACATTATAATTGGGTTGCTACATTGACATTTTCACCATATTTACCTAGATTACATGGCAGCAGCATTTTTATACAACAAATATTGCATCTCCTAGTTGTGACGTGTGCAGGAATATTGCAAACATCTAAAGAAATCTGATGCGCCAGGCTCAACTTGAGATCAAGTTATGCTGTTAATGTTTCACATAAAACGGTGATGGTGGAGCAAAAATATACTTAACATTGTGCATCTTTGTAATCTATTAAAAATGATGGTTGATCTGTTAGGTTGACTTAATTAGAAAAATGTATATTTTTTCTTAATTTCTTGAAATCGCATAGCACAAGCAAAAGAGGAGTTCACCAGTAAGAATGAGAAAACATTTACCAATCTTGCAAATTTCAAAGTGGAATGCTGCAGAAAGGTCTTCACGCAGCTACTGCGTCACGGACAGCAGGCGAAACAAGGAGCTGCCACGGATCCTTTCAGGGCTCGGATTAGTGGAGAAAACTGGTGTAAAAATCTTAACCCAGATAACTCAGCAGCCAAACATACAGCTGGCCCCATCTCAGCTGGCCGACTCAACCGTGTTCCACATTCGCTCTCGTTCCCATTAGTTGCTGCTCTGGACAGAAAGTTGACGTTTTTTCTTCTGCAGTTCAGTGGGTGTTTTTTTGAGCATCACGTCTGTTGATTTTTGTGGAGGTGGCATTTTACTTGTCCAAAAACAGATTTTTTGACTTTGTTGGGCAATGAAAAATTAAATGCCTCCAATAAATATTGCTCAGTTCCACATCTGCCTGTCGACACTACTATCAAAGGGATATTTTTTTTCTCCTTCCACCAGAATGCCTCATTTTCATGTCTAGTCGTTTCTAATCAATAAATCTGTGACTGTTTGTTTTCCCACCTGTCTGCCCCTCAGTGGCAGCTACCTTCCTTCTGTCTCCTCTGTTTCTCTTCAGAGAATGGGACATCCCTTCAGGAAAGCATTACTGAAGCTCTGTCCAATCTCAACCTGTCTGTCTTCAGGGCAAACAGCTTGTGAGGCGCTTAATGCACTATTGATCCTTTCCACCCCACATAACGTACTTGCTGATGCACACAGCACTCAGATAAAACCTAAAGAAATCGGATATCGCAAGTATGAGTTCCTTGGACATGTCAGGATGTGTTTAATTCACACCAGTGCATAATATCGGAGTCGTTGTTGAGTGGTTTCATTCTGTTTCCAGACCCGCCAACAAAGCCAATTCGGAGTAAATCACAACATGCACAGAGGGAATTCATGTAAAGTCACAGAAAAAAAATTCAAAAAATGTTTGAAACAGAGTTTCAGTTGGGAAAGGTAAGATGTATTCATAATCCATTAATGGATCAATGCTCCTTTTCTCATATTTACTTAAGACCAATTCAGAGGTCTGGAAACATTTCCAGGTATAAAAACATGGACAAGCATGTCGCAAAAATGGACATCCCTCATTGCCCTTCGACTGTTTCCAATGTATTAGTGTTCGATTCAAAGTCAGATTTGGGCCAAAGGAATTACAATGTCAATATTTTATTTTTGCTCCACTTAATCAAACTGTGACATCTCCTACCAGCCCTTGTCTAATATAACCTGCCATCAGAAGGTTTCTCCAAAAATGACTCACAGTGGATCAAAAGGGAGGATCAGTATTTTCCCAAGCATCTCCTGCTTGAAAGAAGGGCTATCCTTCTATGCACACAAACACAAATGTTTGATTGTGAGGTGTACGTTTGTTGACACGTCCATTTTGGATGTTTGTGCTCTGATGCTGCCTGTCGCTACCTGGCGATGAGGGAGTGGCGGAAAAAGTACGCCGTAGATGTTTGCACTGCAGCGTCATGAGTTCCAGCAAACATCTGGAACGCACAAGGGCTTCCTAAACGTGTACAGGGCAATTAATACACACATGGTGCTCGGACTGCGCCCTGACGGTCCACTCCAGGTTGTTTTCTCAGAGGAAATGCGTGTGAAATGCGAAGCGGGTCAGATCGTTTAGGTATACATGCATTCAAACACAGAGGTGAGAAGAAGTGTGTGAATATAGATCTAAATATGTGCAGGCAAACAGCTTTGACATGTTCAGTACATATACATAAAACATGTGGAGTATTATTTAATAAATTGATCCTGTAAATCATGTGTCAAACTCGAGGCCCGTGGGCCAAATCTGGCCCGTCATAGCTTTTTATGTGGCCCTCTAGATTCTAGACTAAACACCGAGTGTGCTTAAAAATTATGTTAGCAGTCAAATCAATGCAGCTTTTATCTGTTTACTGCCAAATTATATCAATCAGTCCCTCCAATTTCTTGAGAATTATTGTGGAAATTCATACAAAAACACAAAACCCCGTTTTTTGTTTTTTTTTGCACTAATAATTGGGAGTTTATCGCAAATTTTTTTTTTTTATTGTCAAAACCTTTACTTGTACTAAACAGCTGCCTCAGCCTTAATTGAGGTCAGATTATAATCCATGATCTATACAGCCAGTAATAAAACGTTGCAATTACCATCAAAAATAAATATCGCAAATGTTTCCAAATTAGTACCACAAATTAGATGTTTTTTTTATTATTGCAAAAAAATAAATAAATCACAGAAAGAATCACAAAATCCTGGAGGGACTGAAAAGATTTTCAGTAATATTTAATTTTAAGAGTTTATTGATCTTTTAACAGTTTGTGAACAAGTTTTATCAATGCATTCTGGCACAACCGGCCCTTTAAGAGCATTCATGATCTTGATTTGGCCCAAAAAAAAAAACAGTTTGGCATTCTGGGCCAGACATCATTTCAAAACAATTACCAAGAGTAATTGTTCAGCCTTTATCTGTGTGTTTAAGATAATCTTGTCCATTGTAGAGTGATAGTATTTGCTCCCTTAAAGATTTTTTTTGCAATGAAATCTTTCAGATGTTAGACAAAGTTAAAGTTCTCAATGGACATTGCTTATCTGAAACCATCTTCAGCAAGAATGAATGGCGCTGCTAGTTCGGCAGCTTTCAAACAAGAATTTCTGGAATAAAGATTTATAATTGATGGTGGACTTAGGGGAAGATTACATTAATTAATATCTGTTTTCTTTCCCTTCTTTTTTCCTGATGTCTTTCTAGTTTATTATGTTTTAAAGGAGTTTGAAATGTGTTGTACAGATGTTGAATACTAATCCAAACACAAATGAAGAAAAAAGAGCAAAGCACTGTACCTCATTTGAAAGAAATTCAAAACTAGATGAGAAACAGTAAATAACATGTAGGGGTCTGGAAAAGGTTACAACACCATTTCTAAGGATTCCAGACTCCCTGGAATCAATGAGAGTCATTATCCAAAATTGCAGCGCACATAGAAAAGTGGTGAACCCTTCCACAGGATCACAAAAAAACAAAACACTAAAGAACATATAAAGCACTGCAGACCTCACTGCCCTTAGTTAAGGTCAGTGTTTGTGATTCCTCAATAACAAAACGGCCTTGGAACTCTCCCATGGATGTGAGTTTTGTCCAAACACCAGTGCTGACCAAAAAGAACACCAAGGTCCATCTGATGTTTGCAAAAAAATTAAAAATAGAAAAATCTTGACGATGCCCAGGACTTTTGGGTAAATATTCTGTGGACTGATGAGACACAGATATTTTCTTTCTTTTTTTAAACCAACAGCATTTAAGAAACAGAACATCATCCCAGTAAAATCAAAACCTGGTAGTGGTAGAATGATTGTCTGCTTTGCCCCATCAATCAGGAAGTTTCTAACAGGAATCACATTTTTCAAGATGTAATTAAAAATGTAAAAGGAGTGTCAATAGTGGAAAAAACACTTTTATAATTATTTATAAATTTCTTAATCATAAAAAAAGAATTCCAGCAATGAAACACTAAATTTCTCTTTATTTATCTTTTTGCAAGTATAGGTTGGAAGACCTCCTTGCCTTTACCCTAATCTTTGAAATGCTTCCTCAAGTCAAGACTAAATATAAGTTGGGATTTAACTTTCATGTTTTGCATTCTGGAGTATAGAGCAATGACACGATGTTTGAACATTTACAATTGTTTTTCCTTTGGAGCATGCACAGATTCTGCATCCAATTCTGCATCCATCCGATTCTGGCCAAACCCCTTCAAAACTTTGATACTACATTCAGTTACAAGAAATATGACAAACAACTACTTTAAACTTAAATTTAAACTTAAATTAGTTTTTGGGGGGGCTTTAAAAAAGACATCTGTAAGGGGCAAATACTTTTTCAGAGCAAGTGTTTCTGTTTGAGTTGTTTTCTTAATGAACTTTCCCATCTTTTCTCAAAGAAAACATCCAGGTCTCCCTCGAAAAAGATTCCATCTCAAGGGACTTCCTGGTAAAAAAAATACAAATAAATGAGGTAAATATTTTTTTAAAAAATGTCTGCACTATTTTTCCTTGCTTCTGCTTCAAAACATTCACTTTAAACGTTAGTTTCATGCACGTGTGTATACTGGACTCTATGTTGAACTGGATGAGTATTTGTACCTCCTGGATACCTACAGGAACTGTATGCCCAGCTTTGATTTTATGCCAGTAAAACTTTGTGCTTCTCTTCAAGCACAATATGTTTTGAGCAGCGTGCTTGCCAGTAAAAGTTGACCTCAGCTTCGGTGTTTGCCCACATGTGCGTGGGCTGAGGTGACTGTGTTACTGACCTGTGGGAGACTGAATGTCGGGAGCCTCTACCCTCCCCTGGGACACACACTGCTGATGTTAGGGTGACTGACCCTCACCTCCTCTGTCCTGTTATTGAATGTCACCTTGCTACGGCTTTTTTTTTTTTTTTCCTGGTCCCTTTAACTTGTTTTTCTGAAAAACTAAATCACTTTTTTTTTTCCTTTATTTTCTCTGTTTTTTTTTGGTTTTGTTTTTTTTACTTGATCTACTTTCTCCTTCCCTATACTGAGGACGGTTTCTGATAAGCTTTGGCCTCCTCTCTTTCATCTCCAACAATCGCCAAACAAAAGAAGCAACAGACAAACATTACTGAGCTGATATGGAGCCTGATCGAATCTTTTTGGCCCGTAACTGTTTATTCAGGCGCTGCCAAACTGACCTCATCAGTCTAACACACACACACACACACACACACCCCGTCGTACGCATACAACAACAACACACACACAGTTACAGGAATCGGTTTGATAAGAGTCTGCTGGGTCACTTTTCACTTCTGCTCCATGTAAACACCCATGTAATCCCATTATATCTAGTCTGTTACATGACTACTCTTAGATAACCTGCGCACAAACAAACGAATACACACTCACAGGCACAACAGTGTTTCTTCCCTCCCCCCCCCCTTTTTTTTTGACAACACACTGCTCCATTGTTATGAAGACACAAGCTGCGGTGAACTCTGTGAACCAGAAGAAAAAAAAAACAATTGGCTCCGACTTCCTGCTGGCTTCCTCTGTAGTGAGGGGGGCCGATATCACTATTACTCCCCCCCTCCCTCCGACCTCCGCACCCGCCTTCCTGCTCCGACTTCCACACACAGAGAGCGTCAGGGTGGCATGCCCCTCCATCTTCTTGCCATCCTGTTTTCTAGCCTGAGCTTATTTTGGTCATGTGCTGGATCCACGCAGGAAGGAAAAGTCTCGTTTCGTGTGTGCACGCGCTCGGAAAGTTCAGGACAAAATTCCTTTCCGAGGTATTAACAACAAAGCGTATTTGGGGATTATTGTGGCAGAAGGATTCAGGATACACTCAGGAATGTTTGTTTCCAACTTTAGGTCCATATTCTGAAAAGGTTGTGTTTATTGTACCTCAAGGTGGTACATTTGGTCTTGTTTTTTTTTGTGTGTATATTGACTTTTCTGAATTTTCTCCGCTAATACACTAATACGCTAATATTATACATTTACTTGTAAAACAACCCAACAACTAGCTGCAGAAGAATAATGAGTACATGCTAATGTTTTTGTTTAGTTTTTTAATAAGTTCACAGCTTACTTTTAAAACATGATTAGAAGGTATTAAAACAATTATTTTGATTCATTTTAGAAAAAAATACTTTACAAGCAGCAGATAATAAAAAGAAATTTTGAAACTGGTAATATATCATCCAGTTTACATATCATTGCAGGTTTTTAGTTAATTGTTTCGTTTGGGAAAACAGGATTACTTAAATGCTTATTTTAGTGCTTAGTAAGATCTTGAACTTGATAAATTAAGTAGATTCAAAATGTTTGCGGACTTTAACTTAGACACTATTGGATGTCTACAACTTCAGCCGTGAATAAAAAGAAAAAAAAAAAACTTCTGCCATTCGTAATATTGTCAAAAGGCAGTGGGTGCTGTTGCAACGCATCCTTCCCAAAGCACTCGCATGCGGCCCGGTCCTCTCACAGCTGCAATTTAAGAGGCAATCAACACAAATTCTGTACTTTTTCCAAATATGTTGGGAATAGGAATCAGCTTACAGAAACAGTGCTGGTATGCAACCGTTATGACTACACTGAAAAAAATCCCTCTTTGGATGAACATAAAAAAATCATGGAAAGGATTTCCACCTGATTACTTTGCTTTATTTCAGCACTATGTAATTATGTTACTCCAATTTAAAGCGAATGTGTTGGCTCAACTTAACTTTTACTATAGTTGGACCCAATGTAATTTAATAGAGTAAGCCCAACTACTTTGCAA
>CAEFZY010027072.1:0-15712 GCA_903066815.1 Brachyrhaphis roseni
TGGTTGTTTAAGAAATGAGGAGTTACTCATTGCATCAGCTGGGGTTAAATAACTTGTTGCCAGTTGAAAGATAATCGTCTATGCAGTAATTATCCAATAGGAGGCTTGTACCTATTTGCTTAGTTAAATCCAGGTGGCGACTTTTATTTTGGCCAGGCAGTGTATATATATCGTATATGTATGTATACTTGAATAAAAATGATTTAATTTTTCAATAATATTCTATTATATATAATTATAGAATATTATTATTATTGTAATAATTTATTGTTTGTCTAATAATGTCCTAATATGTTTCTGAGAACACTTTCTGTTTCCAAGAACAGGAACTTTGCAGATCTCTCTAGTAAATTCCGTCGTTACCGTTGGTGATTCAGCTGTGCTAGTAGTTTATGACTGAGCTTGTCTAATTGAATGAAATCACAAGCAACTTAACAAAGAAGCCTGGAGGAAGCGGGCATTTCCTGTCTGCGGATGTAAAACTGAAAGTCAGTCCCATTTATGTGGGATTTTTTTTTCTTAATATGCCTTGTGTTTTCCAGTACTGAGCAACATTTGCACTTGGCTTTGTTGGTTATCTCTTATTTGAACCGGGAAAAGGTGAAGTGTGACGTACAAGTGCTGTGTGTGGAGCTATGAATATGTGGGACAAAGTTTTAACTAATTCATGCATCTGAGGAGGCAACTTGAGGCTGCTGCTCTGATTCACTCAGGAATAAAATCCACTTACCTGCATGATGGACAGAGAAAAAAAATGCAGTTACAGAACGTTAATCTCTGCTGTACCTGACTCCCTGCCTGCAGCAGGTTCTGATGTGGGACTAACAACAGAGTCATTAGAGCAGAAACATCCATCAATTATCTATAACCTACAACTACTTATCTTCGAAGGGTCATCGTGGGCTGGTGTCATTGGGTTAGAGGGGGGGCTACGTCCTGCAAAGGTCATCAGTTCAACACTGTTGACCTGTCCAAGATATTAAGCTGTTATAACCTAGAGACAGTTTTAACAAATATGTAAAAAAACATTTTTTTACATAAAAAAAAACAACATATTACAGCTTGAACATGTAACTGCTTCAAGTATACACACTGCAGAGGAGAGATGAGAAACGGTCTGTGAGAACTTTCTAACAGCTGCTAAGAAAGTAGCTCTGAACAGGCTCTGAATTAGTTTTAGTTTTGTGACCATAATATACTGTCAGAAGCAAATCAAGGGAATTTTATTTAGACTCCAGGAAACGTCATGTCCTGGAAAACTGCTACATAATATCACTAAAAACAGCAGATAAATAAAAAGGTTGCATTTCATTCATACGGATGTCCACTGGGTGTGATTCAGGGAGCACACCAGACTTCAGATATCAACATAAGGACAAGATGGGAGCGCCCTCTGGTGGGTGGTGGTAATATTCTTGTCTACCTTTAGATCTACAGTACAAAAGTTTCAATTTCTCTCTCTCGCTCCAATTTAGCTTGTATGGAGCTAAATTGGAGCCACACCGTTTGTTCAAAAGAAAAATAATTGAAATTGGAAAAAACCCACCACAGATAGACACTGCATATAAAAACATGTCTATTATTGACAAAATCTAGTTCTATTGATTCCTAAGGCCACTTCCAATATGGTGGAAGTCATAATGTAATCCTTTCTTTTTTCAGTTTCAAATCTTCTTTTACTTTTTTCAACTTCAATTTTATTTTTCTTTTGAGCATGGCCCCAATTTAGCTCCACAGAAAGAGGCCGTGTATTTACTTCGTATCGGTTTGATGTATCTCACCCCTCTAGTGTTGGAGCAGAGACATCGATAACTGGCAGGACTGGAGCTGGACACCCACTGACTGGAGAAACGTTTCAAAGATTCAGATCAGTTCATTATGTGTTGCTGCATGATTCCTTGTGGATTTAGCGCGGTGCATCTGTGGCCTCTGAATATACTAAAACGTTGCAACAAGTTTATTATGAGGCTAAGCACAGCTGGACGCGTCTCGGCTCTCTCTTCAAGCAGTTGATCTATTCACCAGTCAGTAAAGCTCCCAAAAACAAAGCAGGCCCTATTTCATTTTCACCTCCTGAATCTTCAGATTGCATGGCTTTTTGTGTTTCTCCTTTTCTTTTCTTTCTCTATTTTTATACTATATTTAACGATAAGAAAGTTTTGGAATATAAATGGCCATCTAACATCAGTTTTCTGGCTTTTGAATTTGCTTGTCATTAATCTACAGTCACCGCTGTTCAGACACTATAATGTGTTAAAACACGCTTGAAATAAGTCGGATGCATTAGCATTCAGGTGAGAACTTCTCTGCCTTCAATTCACAGTCATGTGCTAAAACACTGTTGCCATTGTCATGCCTGCATACAGATGCAGACACATTTATTCACTCCATGTTGGAAGACGTGTGAAAAGCCTTGAAATGAATCTGTCTTTTAGAGCTGTAGATCAATTTTAAACAGGAACATTTGGAAAAGATCCAACCTTGGATTTGAGTCGTGGGGGAAATCCCAGATTGAGAAATAACAGTTTTTTAACAAAGTCACCAATTACACAATTGTTGCTACTTCTTAAAATTCCTTGAAGCACAATTTGTGCCTGAACTCTAAATTAAAAATCCATGACTGTATCCATGAGTCAGAGGTTAGTTTATTTCAACCAATAGGCTTGAGGAAAAGAGCCACTGTAGACTTATGTTGTGTGTGAAAAAGTTAAAATCATAATCAGTATCATAATCCTTCAAAAAAACTGAATGAAGGTTGAATTCTTTCACTTCAAATTTAATTATTTACTAGATTTGCACCAATCTGACAGATAATCAGCAGATAATCTATGAAAAGATCAATCTTCTGCACTTCCTCTCTGAGCTACTTTTGCTGTCTGAAGAAATGCACCGCTCACGACCAAAAGCAACCAATCGGAGCCAGGAGGAGGGGCTCAGTGCTGTTAATCAACCTCAGGTATGCGCTCCTAAATGTGATAATAGTGGAGAAACAACTTACCCTTAAAGAAAAAAACGCTTTTCTGCTGTCATTGGTGGGAGGCATACACAGGAATGATTGACAGCGCTAATACCTAACACTAACACTGGAAGCAGAGGAGCTGGATTTTTTTCGCAGATAATCCTTCTCATATAATACTGTCACAGCATAGTGACAGTTTCAATAAAAATATAAAAACATATATAGTGTGTTATAAAAGTTACAGCTTTAACCAGACACAAAATCATTGGGCCAATGGGCAACTTCGCATGAGATATGCTTCTTTACTGTGGATGCCATTGAATTTTTCTGAATCTGCATAAAGGTTTCTCAGAGTTTAGCCTCCGTTCCTTAAAATTAGCAAGGCAACACCAGATCCCTGACTTTGACATACTTGGATCAGATCCAGGGAGTTTCGTGTTTACGCTGGATGCCTGACACCATCGATCTTACAACACTTTTTTTTTCTTTTTCTGCCACTGACGTTACTAAGCATGTGATTTCATGTGAAGTGAAAGCAACACTGTGAAAATGATGTTTCACTGGAGCCGGCCCAGTCAGGAGGTAATGCGTGGAAACTGTGGAAACGGAGCCAGACAGCTCTTCCTCAGGACGGATGTGTGGACATGAAAGGATGTTGTTCAGGAAATGATTTCACAGCAGACACCATGACAGTGATGAGACGTACATTTTCCATCAGCACCTCTATAGCTACTCATGACTTTTACACAACATAGCTTTTGTCCTTGATGTGGGTTTGCAAACAGTGTTGTGCAAATGTTTTAGACCATATTGAAGAACTTCCAGAGGAGCAAGACTGTCTTTTGATTACATTTTTCATGTTTTCTGGAAAGATTTCAAGTTTTTCCTGAACGTCAGCTGCTCTTTAGCTGCTGTTTTAGTTAGTTTCAGTCCATGTCCTTGTATCCGACTATTACAATACATTGTGCAGTGTGTATAAAATAAGCAGGCAAATGGAGGCCAACTATAAACACCAGTTGAACAGTATTTTACGATGGCGTATTAGGGCCACTGTAGATAGAAAAGGAGTACATTTTCGCCAAAAAACAAAAAAAAATTTGAGATTAGTCTTACAAATTTTCTAGATAAAACAAAAAAAATTCTGAATTTGATAAGTCGAAAATTTGCTAGAAAAAACTCAGAAATTTTGTGATTGTTGTCATAAATTTTGGATTTTCAAAATTCAACAATGTCGGCTTTTTTGGAATATCTGAGATTTTGTCTCAAAAAAAATTTTCAGATTTTTTGGTGGAACTTTAATCAAGTCAAAGTAACTTCACTGGATGAAAAAAAAAACAAACTTGTTTTAGCCAAAAATAAACTAAATGCATACCTGCAGCTTTTGTTAAAGTTGAAAGAAATTCAGTTGGAAATTTTTATTTTATTTTTTTTACCTGATTTTGTTGTTTTGCAATTATCCTATTTATATCAATTATTTAAATTTTGGTTGCATGTAGTCAAATCAAGTTCATCAAACATAATTTAATTAATTTTGTTTAACATGACAAGTTAATAAATGCAATATGTTTACTTGGATAAATTTAATGTGAGTACTTGTAATAAATCAACTATTTTTTGTTTTAAGTTGGATCACTTTTCTTTTTTAAAACATGCATTTTTAGCCAATGAGTTCATATGTAAGCCTCTCTCTCTGTTCCATAGGGGGAGCCATAAAACATAAAATGAACACATGCAATGATTTATGTTCCTTTAACATAACTGGTGACAGAACTCACCTAAAGCTGGTGGATGCTTTATTATTTTATTAACAAGGGAATTGACTGCTCCAATCTTTAGATTTGTTTTTTAATTTCATCTTTTATCGCTTCACTTCTTCTCTAAAAGATGCCGTTTCTCAGGCGGCCCATCGGATCCTCGCCTCCAGAGATCTCAAACCCTGAAAGCACTTCAGCTGCAACTGAACTCCAAGCCGGCCTGCGCTCTGTGGGATTGGATGGGTCACCTTATCCCCCACTTTGTGTCCCATTACCCAGCAGTTGTAATGCTCACACCAGTGTAACGTGTCCCAGGTTGCAGATGGGGCAAGCCGAGCTGCCCTGAAATTTAAATTAACCTCAGCAACATTGATGTCTGTGTCGGAGAACACAGGCGTCGGGTTACCTCCGCACTCGCTCCCGCCATGCAAACACACCTGTCGTACATACGGCGGAACAAAAGAAGGAACACACTCGAATCGGCCGGGAGAAATACTGACACGCACGTCTGCTAATAGTTTTCAGTTTGTCCGTTCTTGTGGCGAGTGGCTTTCCTTTAGGAGCGGCGGCTTTCAAAGCCACCGCCAGAGTGTGTTAACAGAGCAGGGGTGTGTGTGTGTGTGTGTGTGTGTGGGGGGGTGTGTGGGTGTGTGTGTGTGTGTGTGTGTGGCAGGAAATGTCAGGTAGAGAGGCTTACCATCTATTTTTTAGTACTGTTGAGCCTCCTGCTCGTCACGGGAGACTGCTTCAGGGCTTCCTTGAGATCAATATCATTTTCTGCACAACCAACCCCACAAATCAGAACATAGGAGCTGATTAAATGGGGTGTGGGTGAGAAAACATATGGCATATTCAAAAAACAGCCAGCATATCAATTAATAATTATCTGCAAGTGTCTCCATCTGTGGGTTCTCTTTGGGTACTCCAGCTTCCCTACGCCCTCCACAGTTCAAAAACAGCTTCGATTCCATTACAGATGTGCACAAATGAGTTTGGCATCCCTTTGTCACGCTTGAATGTTTTAAATCATTGAACAAATTTCCTGCTTAATTTTAATTTTATTGAGATATTTTCTAATTTACTTGTGTTTGTGCTGCTGTAGAACTTTTAATTTCTCCCCATTGGGTTCAGTAAAGGAATATCTTAAAAAGACAACATGTTTCTTTCTAGAGTTGTTGTTGCAGTGAACACTACAAATTAATCCAAACCCTGAACAGTCGTCATTCCCTTAACAACACAGTTGTTTCTACCATATTTTCATATTATATTAGCACATTATTTTATACGTAAATAAATATACTTTAATTATTTTATTTTTTTTACAGTCCTTGATCGTTGCTATTTTTAAAATTTAGTTGTGCTTTCTTGCACAGTGACAGTAAAGGAATTTTTAACTGTAAATCTCTGTCTGGCTGATGGGTTAGACAGCCGGGTGGAGAGATGTTGGAGTAGGGGATAAGATCCTTGACCATTGTGATTGACAGAAGAAATGGTTTGAACTTCCTCTGCCTCCCTCCTTCAATAGACCAATGCATTATTCCCAATTCCTTTGTGAGACTCTCGTTTCACATTTCCCTCTCGGTTAGCTCGACTCCTACATTAACCTACTTCAGATGTCATTGAATTGCATAAAATCACTAGAAGTCTAACGTGCATCCATATTTCCAGTGAAATGATTTTGAAGTGGTACCGCGTTTACACAACTACATGACGTCCTGCGCTGGTAATGACCATTAAAGAACCAAAGCGAGAGCCTAAAATGACTCCTCAAGAAACTCCCCAGCAGCTCAAGGGCATTTGGAAAGTGCTTCACCCAACGAATGTAAGTCAGACAGCAGAGAGGCGCTGATCCCCTGTGGCATTATCCTTTCATTTCTCCCAAGAAGTAGGTCACAGAAGATGATGGGTACAGTCCCGGCCTTTCTGCACAAGTAATTTTTTTTGTGGTATTCATGAATAAGTTATTGGTCTCGCTCTGCTCTGGAGGCATTAGTGTGTCGAACACAAGGAAAACCCTTGTTGACAAACCCTTCCCCACATCTCGGACATCGGATTTCATTATTCAGCACCATATCGGGCTTTTTTCCACTGGAGAAAGAGCCGATGAGTACATCTCGGGGTTCGGTCAGTAATGGATTCAATTATGCCTCCCATTCAAATGCCTTTCCCTGTTTTTGCAGTCTTGGTCTGGTATTGACAGTTTCATCAGTAGGAGCTCAAATGCATTTTTGTGTGTTGCTCTTTTCCATATGCTCCGGCGAAATGGAAAGTTCGCTTCCCTGCTGCCTCCTTTAATGGACTGACCGGCCATGACCTCTTAAATGTTACTTATAAAGCACACGGGAGTGACTGCATTATGGATAATTCATAGAGACACCTGGCTGCTTAATAAGGATGTTGAATGGAAAGAAAACAGCAGCTGGGGTAATCTAGTTAAGAGGACCAAAAGCTTCCAGTCTTACAACCACAAAATAACAAACCTGTAAAGTCCCTGCATGACGTAGAAAATACATGTGACAAAGACATACTGACAACACAAATAACCTAAAAAATTATAGTCATTACATTTTCTCTCATCATTTGTAAAGTGTTTTCACCGGTGCCAAAAATAATGCACTTTGCAATCATTTAAAATTTTTATTTCACCCTCCACCGCCTGACACAGTGAGGTCTCAGCCTCCCAAATTGTAATCACAGATCCAAATAAGATGGTCATTAGCGAGTCCTTCATGTTCCTGTAATTACTCCGACTGACAGTCATTTTCTAATCTCAATATAAAAACTGTCCTTGTTAGATTTCTGTTCTCACATTTCTTGCACCATTTGAATATTTACTTGTCAGACCAATCTACTTTGACATTTTGATAATAAAGTGGGATGTCTGAAGTATTTTTTTTACCCCATCCATCTGGTATAAATGAAGAATTAAATATAAATCACAGAAGTTCATTTCTATATAAGTAAGATTGACTGCCTTGGAAAAAGTGTTTTTAGCCTTAAACCTTTTCTCGCTTCTCCATATTGCAATAACAAACTTCCACACTTGCGTAGGAATTTTAACTGATTGACCAACACAAAGTACTGAATGACCGTGAAGGAGAAGGACAGTTTAAACATGATTTCATACATAAAAATCAGAAAAGTGTGGTTTGCATTTGTAATTAGCCTCACTGAGTCAGTCAGAGCCATTCTTTATACCTGCTAGTTGTTTGGGGTTTATCTCCCTAAACTCATCTAGAAACTGATTCCTTTTTTTCTTTTGCAAAATAGCTAAAGCTCAGCCAGGTCTGGTAGATTATCTGATCTGACTATCCTTCCTATAGATTCTTAGTTGATTTACATCTATGCTTTGATAGAGCAAGTCTAACAGATGAACACACTTGGATCTAAACTATTCCACTGTGACTGACTGTTCAGGGTTGTTTCCCTGTTGGAAGGTGAACTTTTGCACCAGTCTCAAGTCTTTTGCTGTCTCCAAATCTTTCCTCCTGGATTGTCCTGTACTTAACTGCAGCCATCTTCCCTTGTAGCCTCCTTCAGTAATGAATGGGTCTACAAGGTCTACAATCATGTGGCATGTCTGAGAAGACTTGCCACAGGATGCTGCCACCATTATGTCTGACAATGTGGATGGTGTATTCAGGGTGAACACTCCTCCCCTTCTCCCCGCCGTTCCCTGCCCCACACCCAGAGTTTTGGATGTAGTTAAGTATTGGTCACATCCAACGAGAGCACCTTCTTCCACATTTGCCCACAGTCCTCCAGACGCCCACCCATGGTGGCAAGCTAGAAATGAAACCTTTTAGCAATGGTTGTCTTAATGCTACTCTTCTACAAAGGCCAGACATGTAAAACTGAAAACTTCTTGTCCCATTAAACAGATTATTCTTCTTCAGCTGTGAATGTCTGCGGCTTCTAGAGTTACCGTTGGGCTGTTAGCTACTTCTTGTCAATTTATGCAGTTGGCTATGTCTTGTTCAGTTAGCAGTAGTGTCATTATCTTTCCATTTCAGATCCATCCATCATCTTACACGCTCATCCCTAGTAGGGTCAGGAGGGGTACTGGTGCTTATTTCCAGCAGTCAATGGGTGAGAGGCGGGGAACACCCCAGGCAGGTCATCAGTCCATCACTGTCCATTTCAAATAATCGATTAAAAATGTACAAAGCTTGGGATATCATTTTAGAACTTAGATTTACTGCAGAAAAATGAGTTGAATACATATGTACACCTATCCTGGTACAATCCACCCCCTTGTTCTACTCCTTGCTTCGTCCAAAGGCTCTGGACCTACGGCTATTGTGAAATGACTGCTTCCTGGAGGTGTGGACTCTCTTTTAAGTTTGACCTGATTTTATCCAAAGACTAACGTTTGGACATGAAGCATTTCCAGTAAGCTGTGAAAGTTACTGGAAATTATGTACGTTGTAAACTACCATCCCCCAAGGATGCCAAGAGAGAAGTGCTGAGCTGAACAACATCTTTGCCAGCAATAAAATATCTTAAACATTCCTCTTGCTCCAATTTAAATTGCTCAATATTTGGAATCATGGCCAACACGGACTGAATGTCTGAATGTCTTTGTTCACATCCTCCGCTCCACTGCCATTGCCAAACTACAACCCTATTTGGGCAGACTACCATTCTAAAACAGCACAGAAACTCAACGCCATTGTTCACAACTCTTCCTTTTCGCTGATTGGCCCGGTTGAAAATCATCTAGAGAAATGAAGTCAGAGAAATTCCAGATGATGCAGTGAAGGGAGATGAGAATCAAGTGGAATTGCATAGGAAGGCAGTTGTCATTGTGGTTAATGTGCACCACACAAAACACATATTTCATGTTCATTTCATAGTTATGCTTTACCTTGTGTTGAGCTAAGAACATATACCAACGTTTGCAGCTGTAACACCTCCAAAATGTGTTAAAGTTCCAAACGTTTGATTAACTGCTCTGAAGCAGTGTGTCTGCATTGTTTTCAATAAGACAAACTCACAGAACATCATATTAACTTGAAAATGTCGTTTTTACTTGTAGTAGATGGGTCTATAATATTAGGACTCTGCTGAGAAACATATTATGCAGAGCATGATAATAGCACTGTCAGACCATTGATATTGCTAACTGTGTCTTGACAAATGTAGAGGAGCACTGAGATACATGCACCACTGGAGAAAACCCATTTGTATCCATTTCTGGAGTTCACTGCTTTTACTTGCTTAGTGTACAGACAAGGCCATCAACTCAGCCAACAAAAAGTTCTAATGGCCTCCAGAAAGATTAATTATTTATCCGGACTACATTACATCCACCTCAGTCTTTCTGTGTACGAAAATGTTTTATTTCCTCTCTTCAACAACAAGGAAATCCTTGAGATTCCCAAATACTGTCTAGATAGATGCCACACCTGCTTGTGGTGATTTAGGATTTTAGGTTCTGTTTGTGACTACACCACAGTGCTGATGGTGGAGGACTCCTCTGACTTGCCCTGCCTGCTGGGCAACGATTTGAGATACTCCAAGTGTCTGCGGGCATCCTCCTGATTTGCACGGACGTAGTAGACCAGGTAGGAAATGACCATGGTGAACCAGCCAAACATAACAACCAGCATAGCTACATCTGTAGTCCTCTTCATCACCACACACAGGTCTATATCTGGTTCCAACAAGAATGCAAGTCCTTGAACTCCTATTTCCTCTGGATCAGACGTCTGGCACACTATACCCGTCAGCGAGGCTGGCTCCAGGTCCACTCGGGGCAATGCCATCTGCAGATTGCAGTCGCAAAGCCACAGGTTGTTTGTCAGGTTGGCGCGAGCTCGAAGGCCCTCAAAGGCGTCAGGGTTAAAGTTCACCAACTTGTTTGAAGACAGATCCAGGAACTGCAGGGTGGAGCCGAGTCCTCTGAATGCTCCGGGCTCCAGCTGGCTTATCTCGTTGTGCGACAGGTCCAGTTCTACTAAGTGGGTCAAACCAGCAAACGCATTCGTTGGAACTGTGGATAGAAGATTGAAGTCAAGGTAAACGTGTCGCGTGTCGTTGGGGATGTCCTCTGGGATCTCCGTGAGCTGCAGATTGCTGCAACGCATCGTCTTGCCTCCGCTCTCCGTCTCAGAGCAGTAGCACCTCTTGGAGCAAGTGGTGGCAGCATGATGGAAGCAGAAGGCCATCAAGACCAAGCTGTGCAACAGCAAACACATGACCACCGAGTAACGCAGCAGCCAGACTGCAGCCAGGTGCATGGTGGGCTACGGGCATGCTCCAGGGAAAACCGCAGGAGTTCAGGGTGGAAGTCCACATCAATCTGCCCTGGTGCCGACGAACCTACAGCGAGAAAAGCAACAGATGGTCAGAAGCGAAGGAGAGAGAGGACTACGTTTTGAACAGCAAAAAATTGAAAAATATAAAATGCAAGTGATTAGCACCATTCTTCAAACAGAGTTGTCATCTACTGGGGGTACAGCCTTTTATCTAACTGCAGTGTGGAGGCAGCAGGAAAGCAGCAGGAAAGCTGCATGCTCAATTTAACATGGAGGTGGTCAGAAAAAGAGCTCTACTTTGCTAAACATCTAAAAATGAAGAAAAAAAAACCAGGATCAAACACAGGCTTTAACTCTGCACAATAAAGTGGTTGGTGCCGCTCTGCCTCTTTTATAATTGACGGACCTGCAGCGCGAGGCTATTTCAGTCCCCAGACCCTTGCATTAACATACTGATCCGACACCATGTGAAACAAAATGTTACAAGCTGAACCTGATCTAAATCTGGCTGCATTTTCAGAGTTAACAGTTTACCAGTCTGCTTATTGCTAAAATGTCCGTCTTTGGATTGTTTGAGCGAGTCACTAAAAGGCGCAGTCGCTCAGAAGTGCAAGTAACACAAAGCTTGTCCATCTGTCCTCTAAATTACAGTTTATTTTCTGTACCTCGGCTATTGAAAATAGCAGGCCCTACCCACCCTAACACACTTCATTAATAGCTGATCAGGACTACTGCCTATCCTGTTACTAATCCTCCTAAAGAAAAGTCTCTCAGTGAGTGTAGCATCACCGTTGGCCATGCAATCCTTTTGTTGAGGTAAATGCTAACATCGTAAACAGTAACGAGGCCAGCAAACCTGACAGTGTGATGCCCCGTCTTTGTGCTTGGACAAAATGAAAAAAAAAAAAAAAGACGTAATTCAATCGCGCTTGTTAATTTCTTCTAAATGCCAAGAGACTGGGTAAGATCTGCTTACCGAGATAACAAAATGAAATGGACCTCTATGTACCTTGAAGTATCGCATGACACGGGTGGGTTGAGGACAGTGCTGCTTCTGTGTGATTGCTGGAAAAACAGCTAAGCAGTCGTGTCTTCGTTTGGAAAACAGGAGAAATGTTTTGAGCCAAAGAGCCAATGGAATTTCACTTTTCCTTGCAAAAGTATCAATACCCTTTTTCCACATTTGGTCTTGGTCCGACTTTAAGATTTTATAAAATAGATTAAGTAAGTAGTTCACAGTTCAACTAGTTTATTTGCCTAGAAAGCTTGGTTCATTTGTGGAGATGTGAATCAAACTTTGATGCGGACCAAAAAAGTGAACTGGTCCGTCTGAAAACCGAGGTCTCTGATCGGTTGAAGTGCACTATTGGTGCTGTTCAAATGCCACACGGCCTGGAGACCACTCAACAAACAATGAGTAAACTATAGTGCAGGGCATTCTGGGTAGATACTACTAAAACAAATGCTAGGGTCTAGAGCTAGCAGGAGAAATGGCTTGTAGATAAAAGAGAAATCCTACAACCACTAAAATCTGATACCATTCAATTTTTGGTTACATTTTGTGAAGAAGGAAGTTGCGCTCGGTGTCTTCAGAGGTTTTCATCTCGTTTCTTTCAGTGGTCCTTGGTGCAGCGTCACCACAGGCAAGGGGGCAAAAGGGGCAGGTTTTCCAAAGGGTTTGGTTTCACACAGTGCAGTGTGAAAGAAAGCCACACCAACTGAAAATGTAACAAATGTTGCAAATTGATTTGATCCCCAATTGACCCGAGTCTATCAGACTATCAGGTGTGAAAACACCCTACATTTCTTCTTCTCTGCCTGTCCACACACGGCATCTTTATGTTGGATTTCCAGTTGTACATTTAATCAAAAGAAGCTTAATCTGCAGCTTCAGTCGGTGCAAGTTAAACATCTCAAAGGGAAGCTGGATCATCTCTGCAATCAGCAGATTGTTTCTCATTGGTTACCAACAGATGAGGAATCTAAATTGAAACTAGGTACAGAAAGCAACACAAGTGTGCTCTTTTTGCATCTTAACCTAAAAGCCTGTGCAGGAAGAACCCCACTTGTGCTTGCTCTACATCCCCAGAATAGAAAAGTTGCCTTCTAAAATAGATTCAGAGCACTGCCGAGAGAGATCAGTTAGACACTTTTATGATCTGTAATAATTCATCAGTACGTGGCATGTCGGTCTTTCAATCTCTGACCGAAATCTCAACCTGCCAGAGAAAATTACAACTTCAAACAGACAAATTTTAAAAAAAAAACCCCGATGTGCTGTCAGTGATTTAAAAGCACAGAGAATCCTAAATGTTCATTTAAATTAGATTTTTTTTAAAATCTTCTCTTTGTCCATAGCAGTAAAGTTAACAAGGAAGATAAAAATGCAAATGATGCACTACTTTATGTTGGTCTATCCTATAAAATCCTTGTTAATAACACTGGTGTTTGTGTTTGCAGTGCATAAAGCAGCTATTTTTTTACAGCACTGTATCCCTGCATCTTCCTCAAGGCCAAGATAAGAAACTTTCAAATGTTTAACCGCACGGAGAAAAAAAAACTACAACAGCATGCAAGTACAAAGCCCAGTACATTTGACACTAGGCCTTTATAAAAGGGTGCATTTTTCCCTTCCTGTTTGCCAGGCTGGTATTTCAGCGAGAGATAATTGGGGAGCAGAAGAGGGCTACTGATGGAGGAGGAGGAGGAGGAGGAAGAGGAGGAGGAGGCGAAAACATGTGAACAAGAAGTGAAATTGGACACATGAGGAGCTCCGGCTTGTGGGAGAAAGAATGATATCAAGGGGATTTAAGGCGAGGGGGTAAGATTACAGTGACAACACAGAGGACATTGCAAGACACTAATGAGATATGGAGGAAAGGAGCAAATGCTTGGCAGGAGGAAGAGTTTAGTGGTTGAAGATGGAGGCAAGTTGCTTCTGGGTGAGATCAAGACGGAAATACATGGAGTGTAACGGTGGGACAGGAAACACAATAAGTCAGATGGAGGCTCTGCTGGCGTTTCCCTAAAGTTGATGGAGTTTTTTTTGCCATCATTGTTATTTATGCCGCTTTTAATTTGCGCAGGGAAACGCAACGCTCTGGGAATAAATCCGGCGCTGTCGCAGCAGCCACAGGTCAGACTCACTGCATAAATTCTCTGCTGTCAGGGCCGCTCTGGAAAAAGCCACCGGCTGCATGAGGGAGCCATTATGGGGGGACTCAAACCCAACCATCAAAGCAAATGAAATGCAGCAAATATTTATCAAAGCGGTCAGTTTTAATGCATGGATCAGACATTTTAATGGAATCCATTCACTGCTTGGTTCTGAATTGGATAAAAACAAATTAGAAAAATGGGGGGGCGGGGGTGAAAAGGAAAAAAACAACTACTTTTGAAGTTATGCAACCTGAATTTATGCTCCTCAGCTGATTAACGATGATGACAGGCTTTGCATAGAACTGCAAAAACAACCTTTTGCACTTCATGAATCTGCAAGCAGTAAATCAGCTCTTTAATAATAATAATAATAATAATAATAATAATAATAATACCTCAAATTTATATAGCGCTTGAAAACAGTGTTTTTACATTTTAAAATAATGAGCTTCGGATAGACTAATAAAAAGTAATAATACCGTCAATATAGTGAAGGTATTTTAAGACTTAACTAAAAAAAATCAATAACGTTTAAATACTTGGTCAAATAAAAAAAAAATTATATAGAAAATGTACTCAAAATATAAAAATCAATGAAGTTCAGTTTAATAATAGTTTCTTATTTTTGGGGTAAGAACTCATTTTGAGGCTAAAAACGCTCCACACTGACACCTTTACGCACTCACGTCGCTGCTCCGGTTTCTGCTCTCCTCTCCATGGCGCGTCTCTGGGTGGACGGAGCGGCTCCCCCCCCTGCTGATCAGCTCCCCCGGCTCGGTCAGCGCCGACGAGGCTGCTGCGCTAAACCTCCGCACCCGGTCCGCAGCGGGAATCCGCGGACGCGTCTCTGGAAACGGCTCCTCTCCGCTGACCGAAAACCTTCTCCTTTTTTATTTATTTTTTTATTGTTGTCGTTTATGTTTCCACGCAACCATAAGACCCGGGCAACGTGAACTGACCCCGCGGGGGGTTATGCGGTCTCATGGATTATTAAAAAAAAAAAAAAATACACATAAAAAATCCCCCGTTTGTTCCCGGTGGATGCAGAGAGGGTGAAGCGCGCGGGACGCACGGTGCGACTCAGAGTGAAGCGCGCGCACTGAAGGGCTGGTTTCCTCTGCAGCAGCAGCTGGACGCACGCAGAGCAAATTCATGTAAACAGCCTTTTTTGTGACCGTCCATCTGAACGCGTTCACTCGCAGGCGGTGCGCTGATTGACCGGGACTGAAGTGGGCCTGATGCGCGTCGAGCATCAGGTGCCACTAAGTGAGCGGCCCCTCCCACACACACTCATTCACACACACACATACGCACACCCCCAACACGCAGAAATGATCTCATGCGGTGCTAGCAGCCTACACTAATCATGTTTGATCTGAAAGCTTGTTGTTTCAAACATGCCAGCCTGGCTGCAGGTCTGGGGATCCTCGGTCTCTTTTTTCCCCTGCCTGCTGGGAGCCGATAAGGAAACCCAAATCAAATTCACTATAAAAAAAAAACAGCCATGTGAGAGAGAGAGAGAGAGAGAGAGAGAGAGAGAGAGAGAGAGAGAGAGAGAGAGAGAGAGAGAGAGAGAGAGA
>CAEFZY010027081.1:0-61625 GCA_903066815.1 Brachyrhaphis roseni
CTGCCGCGTCACAGGCACTGTTTGGAAAGAAAAGCTAAGGTATATTATTAAAACTTTGAAAACTCTTTCTGTGTACCATCTGTATGTAGGCACATGCGGCTTATACACAGGTGCTGCTTATGTATGTACAAAAATGTACAGGGTGCGGCTTATAATCAGGTGCGCTCTATAGTACAGAAATTACGGTAATAAGTGACATCATATGACAGTGAACTAAAACTGTCATTTTTAGTTTATTTGTATTGTTTTTATCTCTAAAGTTTGGTGGAAAGTTAAAAAATTTACCTTGAAAGTTCTTGAATTTTTCTGTGTTTAAACCATTTTTTATTTAATTATTATTAAATAAAAAAATATTATGGTGAGGTGTTCCGGGCACGTCCCACCGGGAGGAGGCCCCGGGGAAGACCCAGGACACGCTGGAAGGACTATGTCTCCCGGCTGGCCTGGGAACGCCTTGGGATTCCCCCGGAGGAGCTGGAAGAAGTGGCTGGGGAGAGGGAAGTCTGGGCCTCCCTTCTGAAACTGCTACCCCCACGACCCGACCCCGGATAAGCGGCAGACAATGGATGGATGGATGGATGGAAATACTGTACAGTAAGGGCAACATTTGCTTTAGACCTTAACCTAAGAATCAGTCAAATCAAACAAAAAATGGCTATGGAATACAAACAAAAATTTCCAGTAAATGAGAATGTATTTACTATAAAAGTAAAGAAGAATGCACACATTTGGACACTTCCTGCACAATCCCCACTAAAATCAGATTTTTAATAGTTATGAGTTGAAATAACCACTTTTGTGTTAAAATCTATAATTAAACCTGTTTTTTTATCTTATGTTTTGTACCTGAATATATACCATCACACAGTTCTGTTCAGCCTTTAATTGTGAACTGGTTCCCTTAGTGTTTTAAGGAAGAAAAAAAAAGAGAGAAATACTTTCTTGATATTCTACATACTTGCTTGCACAATTACCAAATGCTACAGATTTGACATCTTCCAACTGTGGGCTCAACTCAGCTGTGATGAAACTTCTAGATTTAAATTTCAACTTCCGTGGAAAGTTGAGTGCAACATAAGATCCCTATTTATTAACCTGCTTTATGCTTAAATAAAACAGTCTTTTATCAGGACATTGTTTGCTTATCTTTAACCCTAAGTGCAACAGTAAAGTGCTACTGCACTTGTCTTTCCTCAGGGATTTTTGTAACTTTTTTAGGAATCAAAAAAATAAGTTCAGTTGATCTTAGGTGCTTATAACCATCTGCGATTACAGAAATATTGATAACTGAAGCTCTAAAGAATGTTTGGATTCAATGACAGCCTTTGGCTGAGTAGTTATAGTAATAGAGTGAGCTCAGCCTAGCGGCCAAAAGCTACCTACATTTTGCTTTTATCTATAATTTATTCATTCATAATTTATCTTTAATAATACTCCTTTTTCTCGAATATTGCCAGTAATTTCTTGCCTTAGAGGAAGAACAGGAAAAAGACTTCTATGACTGACATGTCAACAAGTTTAAACATAAAGAAGAAATCTAGTATAACAAAGTCATGTTTTATAACTTTTTCTAATAAAACATTGTACAGACTGAAGATGTGTACAAGGGGCCTTTATTTTAACAATGCTGTGTGATCATCAGCTTACAGGAGTATTTCAAACTTAAATTTTGTGAAAAAGCTTTATTTCTTTTAACTTTTTTTAATGTAAAAATGTAGAACATGCACATTAAATGGAGAAGATTTATTTTAAGTCTTTCAGTGAACTTGATTTACACCTTACAACTAAAAACCCTCCAACATTAACTTTTTCAGAAATTATAAATATTGCCAAAATAATTTTTAATACAGAGCTATGATGTTTTAGCAGTGTCAATATATTGTTCCTTCCTGAACAGTATGACTGTTGGACGTTGCCATGGTCTTCATATAAACATAACTTTGTTTACCTGCATGCATCTGAGCATTGTACAAGGATGAACCAGACATGTTGAGGTCCACAGTTCTCTTGATATCTTGGCTGCTTTCTTCAGACTTTTCCATGACATCACACAAGAGAGCATTAGGTGTAATGTAGATCCACAGGTGTCCCTCCAATGAACATTAGTGTTGCGAAATAACCAGTCAGAAACATACAAACAGATTACTTTATCGTCTAGGCTTTCCAAAAAATTGTTTAAAGGAATAGTATTTTTAGTGTATGGAAGCTTACTGAATTTCAAGAAAGTAAATTTAAAAAAAATTAAAACTCCTCTAACTATTTTTGGTAATTTGGCAAATCCAGATTTTCTAGGAGTTGACAAATGACACAGTAGACCTGTAAATTCTCAAAAGAAGCTTATTTCATCTTCTGTCCTCTCTAAATGAAATTCAGAGGGTTTTATGTGCTCATCTGTCACTTTGATTGACGTAACATAGCATGTTTATATGTAATTTATGGTCACTTTACCAGAAACACGAAAGTCCATTTGTTGAAAACAACAAACCAGATTCAAAACAGTCTGTCCAGCTACAGACTGAGAAAGCATTTGGTTGATTCTGGTCATCTTTCTCTCCTCGCTACAGCTGCAGCAAATCTTAATTTGCTGGAGCTTTTTTTCATGAGAACATGCATGCATTGATGTGTGTGAGTGCCAGCCATTGCTGACAGGCAGATCAGCTCCTTCTGATCACATTGGCTCCAGCCCTCCCTTCCTTTTTTCCCTCCATCTCCAGCTCCACATCTGGGTCTTTCTCTTGCTCACGTGTGCTGACAGACGAGCAGTGCTCTCTGAGCAGGCTTCTCTCCACGGCTCAACACACACACACACATATAAGAACCACCATAGTGTTCAGCTTTAGGACCTGGAATGGATAGAATGGAAATTCATCTCCTTAACCCTTATTTTATGTAGGGTTAGGTTATTTTTTTCCCCTTGAAAGCATTGTGCAGCAGTATAACAGTACAGATATACTGATCGGTTTGGTGCAGGTTTTTTGTGCTGTGTAGCTTCAAGGTGCAGGCACAGAAAGGCAGGTGGTATGATTTTGACAGCAGGAGTCGAATGCATTTGACAGCAGGAGGTAAAGAGAGAAGCAGGAGTTGTGATGAGGGACTGCTGAAGACAGGATAACAGTGGAGGTAAAATAATTAGACTGGTGAAGGGAAGGAGCAACACTTTTGTGCTGGCAGAGGGGTAGTTGACGGTAGAGGCAAGCAGGGGGAGCATGTGAACAGGTAGACAATACAGGAACAAGTCATGCAACAACATAAGGAACCAGAGCTGGCAATGGTTTATACATGTTAAAGGATGGACAGTCAAAGAGAAATTATAACAAAGAAGGAAGGAAATAACAGCAAGAAGAGTTTAGAGAAACATGCAGAGAGAAATGTGAGATACTCCATCCCTTATTGAACTGCCGTTAGTTCCTGAACCACAACCGGCTTCATTAAGTAAAGAAAGAGCCTCGCTGACAGTTTTTCATAAAATGTTTGCTCAGCTGTAATTAACTGAGTTGAGCAGCTGGTGAAAATGTTTGTCTTCATTCAGGGGTGATATTATGTAGTACATTTATACTTACACACACGCCTACCAGCTTTTCCTGTTTGATCAAAAGAGAAATATTGTCTAATAAGAGAACATGAAAACTGACACTTTCCATAGTCGCTAAACCAAAAAAGAAACCTTTATTTGGAACTCAAGTAGAATATAGAAATATTCCCCTGGACTTTTAGCATGGATATGCAGTTGCACCCAATTTTTTAACTCCTACTGCATATTAGATTTGTTATCAAAATATATGAAAAAATTTACAATAAACAGATTGGAAAAGAACAAACGGCTGGGCAATAAATTGATTTTATCAATTAACTGAATTTTCTGTTTTTGAAAGTTTAATTTTTGGAAAATCTCAATTTTTTTTTTTTTCCACCAACACATTTCTTGGGTTTTCAGAGTGATGTTAACCTACCCAGGAACTACCATTTTGTTTGACAAGCTTGTTTTTAGATTCTGTTTATTTCTACCTAGCAACACGATCAAATTGGGTCATCTGGTTTTACAACTGTAACTGCTGTACAATGGTCGGTGGAAAATACAAGTGTTTTGTTGCTGTACCATCCTGAAACCACTTTCTTCATTCTTGCTGGTTGTGCAGGAATCTCCACTTCTGCTTTTCAAAGATGTACGGTTATAAATTGTGGATCTGTTTGCTGTAAATGTTGAGTTAGGGAGTGTGGCCAGCAGCAGCTTATTTGAATTCAAAGTGACAAGAGGCCTTAAAACAGCTCATTCTGAAATGAGCTCAAAATAGGCAGAACTGACCAGACTAAGATCTCATTATCTAAGAACAAAAATGTTATGAATATGTTTTGTATAGACAGTACACTGGTCCTAACCTTTTCAAGAAAGCATAAAAGCTCACATTTAAGGAAAAGGATTCTCAGTCATGAATGGCTGAAACTGAAGAGTCAGGTGGTCAAAAACCTTTGATTGACCTCAAAATCTACAGCAAGATTTGGTGGCAGCTAACACTGAAGTTACAGTTTTCACAGTGAAGCGCATGCTGAATGCTGAAGGGTTCCGTGTTTGACCTAAAAGCATATAAAATGTCAGTTTCAATTTGTGCACAACAATATAAATTAAGCCAAGAAGTGTATTTATATCGTTTTGAGGGATTCTGTGCTGTGGAGCTATTAATTAACTCTGGAACTTTGTGAGCCTTTGGATCAGTGGCAGATCTTGAGGAGCCAGATTGGAGTGTACTCTGAAAAGAACGCCATGCCTACAGTGAAGTTTGGTGGCGCCTCAGTGATGTTCTGGGCCTGCTTTGCTCTGTTAGTCCCTGGAGATGTGTGGAAGGCAAGATGAGTTCAATTTACTATCAGGAGAAATGCGATGCTGTCTTTGAGGAAGCTGAAGCTCGGGAGCCATTGAACCTTCAAACTGGACAGTGACAACAAGCATATCTCAAAGTCCACGTAGACTTGATTTCAGAAGAGAACCCGACACTAGAGATGTCGCCATGGTCACCTGACATAAACACTAATAAAAGTGTCAGGTAGTATTTGAAAAAAAGGTGGTTATAGCACCAAATCCAAGAATATTAATATGGAGTTGAGAAGCTGGTGTCTAATTATGAGTCATGCAGGATGCTGTTCTGTATCTTTTAATTCAAAAATTTAAAAAATTGTAATGGTTTCTCTTGGAAAAAGTGATCACATTTAAGTAAAAATGTGGCATTGGTGAGGTATGTATTACCTATTTTGATGAATAGCATTTTTTAATCCAAATATTTTATTTTAATCACTTCCTAATAAACATGAAGGAAGTACTTATATACTTCCTATATGTGTATAGGAAGTATATACATATACTTAGTACTAATACTAACTAGTATTAGTTTTCCAACTGAATTAAATTTATTGAGAACATCCAGAAAGTGTGGTTCAGATTTAAATCATTACATAAATTGATTCACCCTAAAAACTTATCTGGAAAAATAATAACTATAACAGCATTATCATTTAAAGAGTCGATAGAAAATGTTAAATCTAAATCTAAAAATATTTAGACGTGTAAAGGTTTATAATGTAGTCGTGTTTGCATGAACTGCTTTGAAAGTCACACAGTTTGTTGGCTCGAAAACTAATTTGTCTTCAGTGTGAAGACACTAAGATTGTTATCTACTGCATGTTAGATATTAAGTCCTCAAGGTATCTTGAAATCCCACTTCAAATCTGCGATATATCTTTTTGATATAGGTTACACTTGTGTGTTTGATTGTTAATGAAGGTTGAGGATGCAAACAGAAGCACTCTAATATTTTATAACATTCTTTGAAATTGGCTTCAGGCGGTATTATAGTCCTGTTGAGACAGAAAGTGATGGTAGAAGCAGCTGCTGTTACAGGTTTCGTTTTTACACGTGGAACGAACATTTAAGTAATCTACTCTGCGTGAACATGTCTGTGATGACTGGTTTTCTATGGGGTAGCGACAGCTGACTGTGTCAGGGTTTAATTTAGGTCTAAGGAAATGTTCCTTTGTGATTCATTAGAGTATTTACTGTTTGCCTGTTCGTTTGTCTGTGCATATATGTACAAATTGTTGTAACATAGTTTCCCTAGAATTTATATTAGTCAGTTTGATTTACATATCAAACTGGCTGAGTTTAGCTTGAATATGTTCAATAAAATATGTTCAAACAATATTTATAGGATATTCTTCATAGGAAAGTAAAATGTCTTGTTTTTTTCCCTAACCGAAGCATTTTTAAGGATTTTTTATTAGACTTAAAATTACTAATTATCTTTATGAAATGTGTTTTACAAAATAAAAGTCCAATTAAAAATAATTATTACTCACTTGATGTTTCTTCTCCATTGCATCATTGATTTTGAAAGCAACTTTTATATCCTCTTTCTGTTTATGTGATGAATTATGTGTATTAGTTTATTAATTTGTTTCATTAGCTATGAAGATATTGCTTCAAATGGTAGCAGATTAACAAAAGATTCTTGTCTGATTGCTGATTGTGAGACTGTCGTTTTCAGATAATATTAATGACATTGAGTTTTTATTGTTTTTGAGAATTTTAAGGAGTCAGCTCCCATGAAACGGATAACATGCTATTTCAAGAAAAATGCCTCCCCACTTTTCCTCTGGCACTGGGTAATTTTTCCTGCTCGTGATGAGCCGAAAGACGGCTGGCGGTTCTGTTCATCTGGCTTCATTTAGAAGAAGCACAGTTTGACGTCGTGTTACTCTGAGCGAGAATAGGTTTCTTGCTGTGTGGGGATGAGTAACACAATTGTTGTCTCCCTTGCTGATATGCATGAGTGATACCCCAGCAGACAGACACCTACAGAAACAGACATATGAAGGAACATATAGATATAGTTTTAGTCACATAAACATGGAGAAATGTGACCGCTGACCTTCGTGTGTTCATGCATCACTGAATTAATCACAACATAGGGACTCTATATGTGTATATGCTGAAGTAAGAGTCAACAACTTCTAACTTTGGCCTCTATTTGTAACTTCCCATAATTTTATTGATTTTTTTTATAATTTGCTTCATAGTATTTTTGTCTGTTTTCTATTCAGTGATAGTGCATTACATTTAAATTGTTTTACATCTTAAGTGTTAAAACATTAGAACACAATTAAGAGCAGAACACAATGAAGCCAGGCAAAGTTTCTACATGAACAAAGGGGTTGGGGCAATTCTGACTGGGTTTTTTTTCACCACTCTTTCTGATTCATTTAAACTGGTTGGCGTATGCCTGCTTTAGGTATTTTCCTTTAGAAAAAATGATTGAACTCTGCGCTTTTGGAAGACTATAAGGACTCAGTTTTATTGTGGGATGGGATAATGATCCTTTTTGTAGCACCGACTTTCAGCCATCTGACCCAAACTGATGTCTTCACATGAGGAGACATTAGTTGAGATTTTCTAGAGTAAACCCAAAGCTGCCAAAAAAGCTGGAAAACATTTTCACTGTTCACAGTGAAGAGACTTTGAATATCAACATGGATAGAGGGAAGCCAATAAAGAAATAAAGGCTTCTGAAAATCCCACACATTCAAACATGATGGAAACTGTCTTCTGTAGGAAAGTCTGCTATATCACAGTAACACAGAAAGCTTCATGGGGTCAGGGTGACCTTTGAACCTAATAAAAATCAGTAAATTTGTCATTATTTTTTGGCACTGCTGTATTTAATTATACAGTGGATAAAAGTTTTCCACTGTAAAAGTTTTGTCTCCAAAATGCTTGTGGCCATCAGAAGTTGAAAGCTCAAAAGGATCAAAAAATTTCTCTGTAATCTGTTCAGCCTTTCTGTTTTCTGAGGCTCTAAAAGTAAAATGTTTTTCTTTTCTTTAATCTGAATTAATTGGTTGCATGTATCAGTAACCCATGTACCTTCTTAGTTTCTTATATATTAGCCTGTTGCACATTTTCTTCTTCTTCTGACTTAATTTAAAAATTTAATTAAGTCAGAAGTTGTTTTATATTAGTTTTTTATACTAAAAAACTAATTAGTTTTTATACTAAAAAACTAATATAAATGGTTAACTTGGTTTCTTATTTTTGATGTTTACAGCAATTACCTGGCATTGCTAGCACAAATAGATATTTTAGTTGTTGTGGATTCTCTGACTGATAAGTCACTTTTTTGCTATTAGAGTCAATTCCTGTCACCAGTTGACTGTGTGGTGAATTCCCTGTTTATAGTTTTCCTGTCATGATCAAATCCAGTTAGAGTTACTGTCCAACTTTTCTCCTGTTGCTTTCTTCCCAGACCTTCGAAAGAGCAGAGCACCTTAACAGACCAAACACTCAAACTACAGCTCGCACTCTTAGTTTCGGCCATAGTGACGGCCACAGTCGAGGGACTCACTCACATGCCCACAGAGACGCCGCCACCACTTCACCCTCCACCCAGCAGACTCAGGGCTCACAACGACCTGCACACCAGGTTAAAGGCCTGTCTGATGTTTCGGATGGAAGGGTTCCCTCCAATTTAGCCAACACCCTGGAGCACATCATAGGTCAACTGGACGTTCTCACTCAGGTAAGCAGAAGATGTGCTGATCTGTAATGACAGACATGTGGTTGTGCCTCACACCAACTCGCCTAAGAAAAATATCTAGAAAACTCTGCTTAGAGATGGTTCAGCAACTCTGACAGATAAGGTTTTATTTCTTAAACTTATAGCAACATTTCAGTTTTTTTAGCAACCACTATATCTATAGTAAGATATAAAAGGAAAGCATCACTGGTTAAATTACATGCAGTATAGCTGCCTTTAGGAAAACTAAGCAAGGAGAAAAAGAAAACAGAAATATAAATTTCTACTTTTACTTTTTGCTCCACCACAAGCTGGCGTCTGTTAAGGTCTCTGTAATCATCCCTTTATAATAGTCCCGTAATTGCTAACTCACCTCACTTCACACAGAAATCTTTTTTGTTTTTTCTGCACTGACTCACTGTGCCGGTTTGTCTAGTTAGCCTCCACTCTCAGTGTGAGCGTCTGGTGAAAGCAAGGCACAGTGTGAAGCCTGAGCCTGCAGCACTAAAAATAGATTATCGAACAAAACAGAAAAGGACAGCAACCACTTTAAGCCCTAAAAGCTCTGCTTCTTATCAATTTGTGTTCTTTTAAGCACCACATAGTTTTTGTTACATCCATAAGTGATTTTTAGTGATGTACGATCACTAAAACCGCCGAATAAGAGATGGAGGACATTTTAGACTCTTGCTCCAAACATCGAAGGACACGACAGATTTCAGCTTTTTGTCAACAGAATTTTAAAAAGTAATAGTTGAAGCTGGTTTACCAGATTAATGGTAATAAAGCTCTGCTCTTGCTTTGGCCTCACACCTCTTTGCATGTCCTGATTTTGATTTTTTCCTGCAGGTTTTTATTACTTTGCACTTCATGGTTCAATAATAATAGCTACCTACTGACATGGGACAAGCCACCCACCAAGGTTAATCCTTAAATATCTTTTATTTAATTCACTCACCAGTGACTTTTCTTTTTCTAGACAGTGAGTCCTCTGTATGTGGAGATTTTCCATTGTAGGTCTTGAATTAAATTTAGTTGTGCCCTAAACATGTGTGGTTGTTGATATTTATCAAAGGAAACCAATTTATGGTGAATTTATCCACTTGGGTCTTTTTTCATAAACTTTTGGAACTACCTTATTTTTGGTTTTTAAATGTATATTATGTATTTTCCAGTCACATAGTGCAATTTAAAAAAAATGCTGTATCAAACATAGCTTAAAAGTGATTTGATTATGTAATTTGATGCCTTAAAATGCCTTCTGTCTCTTTAAGAAGCTCCTTCTCTTTCCAACACTTTGCTTTCACCACTTCATCACAACAATGTTTCTCCTTACGCCGTTGAGAACCAGTTTTAGAAAGATTGAACTGGGCTGCCCATGACTGTCTATTGCTTGAAAAATCAGTTACCTTTACGAGAAATATTGTAATGTTTTGATGTCACAAGATCTTGTACAATAGTTACACTCCTACTGTATACTTAGTAAAAGGTAAGTTATTTCATGTGTGTGTAAAGGCGTCAGACCCTCATGTCAGAGCTGAGAAACACCACAATAATTTAACAAATATATTTACCGTAAGTTGTTTAAATTTAAAGAAAGGTCAGTAATAGTTGTTATTAATAAGTCATGATTCCGTTTTAAATAATGCACATAGGTCTTAGATTTAATTCTTAACTGTGTCAAAATGGACTTAAGGAGGATTTAGCAAACAGGTAATTAAGGAGGAAGTGATCTGTAATTGAAAATCGACAAAAATCACAATGTGGTAAACCATCTCAATAACAAAGTCTTACATTTAACTCGCTGAAACTCAGTTTTGTTCTCTTTAGTTTTTTTTTTATTTTTATCTCTTCGTTTTGATGTGTAATGTTCTCATCTTGCTACATCTAGATCAGGGGTGGGCAATCCTGGTCCTCGAGTGCCGGTGTCCAGCAACTCTTAGATGTCTCCTTGGTCCAACACAGCTGAATCCAACAGCTGGATCACCTCCTAAGTGCAGTCAAGTTTTCCAGAGTCCTGCTAATGACCTCATTATTTGACTCAGGTGTGTTGAAGTAGAGACAC
The DNA here is from genome assembly GCA_903066815.1 of Brachyrhaphis roseni. NCBI lineage: Eukaryota > Metazoa > Chordata > Actinopteri > Cyprinodontiformes > Poeciliidae > Brachyrhaphis > Brachyrhaphis roseni. Next base: position 10,624 of record CAEFZY010027081.1, read on the forward strand.
ATCTAAATGTTGCAGGACACCGGCACTCGAGGACCAGGATTGCCCACCCCTGATCTAGATGAAAGGGTTGCTCTCTCCTCATGTATCACCATTACCAGATTTCTTTACTCCTGACTTTCAGACTATTGTAACTTTCATCATCCCAAAGTTATTCGACTTTCTAACAGAGGGCAGTAGTGCTGAAGGCAACAGCTCACTCTATTTTAGGAGCATAAAGATTTGGTTTCCACTCCAGATGAAAACCATAGGGCTGTATATTGTTGCTGGTGCCTCGGGGACATGTGCAGATGCAGAGTCGCAGACACAGACACCAATCCCTGGCTGTGTTGGGGAATGGGGAACTGCTGCAGGTTGGGGAGATGAACAAGCTGGTATTGATCCTGAAAATGGAGACAGGCAGAGTGAAAGAAAGTTTAAAAAACAGGGTAAAATAAAAGGAAATGTTATCTTTTTGAACAAACCGAATGAAAGCATTTCTCGCCCACTCAAAGTTGAACCCATTGCTCTGTTGTGGTAATGTTGCATTGTTTGATCATATTTTGATTTCGACAATATTTTCTGAGATCTTTATTACATGTTAATTCCATCTAGGGCTGCACAATGTATCAACTTTTTATCACTGCTGTGATTTGCAATATTGCAATTACAAAGGAATACAAAGATGCAATATTTAAAATATTGATTTCTATGTAAGCTTGTGCCATAGACAATCAGTATCTCAACAATGTTTTTGTTATTTAATATAACTTAGTTGTAAATTTCAGTAAAGTTACTTTTTTCAGCTAAATATAGAAACTGAAAATGTCACTATAAAGTCCTCCTTGAGATCACTGTAGAGTTTTGCACACAAACGACACAATCACGTTAGAGTACACAAGACTAAATTGTTTGTACATTTTTACCCAGATAATCTCTAACTTGTTTATAAAAACCAATGGATTTCTTGCACCATCTTGATGGAGCACTTTAATTGCTATTTCCAGCTACAATTCTAAACACAGATCATCAGCTAATATTGCTGTTTTCTCTTTTAAAGAGATTAAAATATTTCCAATCTTAACCTAATATTGTTTATGTAATTTATAAAAACAGATTTGAGGCTATAGAATCGGGACATTTCATGGTGATGAACTCTTCTTCTGCACTGTTATTTTTGACAGAAATTTAGAATACAGAGGCCAGATCACACATTCACTGAAAGACATGTCTCAAGTCACATAATGACATATTAATGTCCTCTGGGTGTGGAAACAAAACCAATTCCTGATTAACTTTATGAAACCAGTTGGGAACCAGCTCTAACATCTGCTACTGAAATTGGTTTAGTGGAAAACCCCTACATTATGTTTTTCCTGAAACTTACCTATAAATTAGTGTAATCACTATGGAAACCTGGTACGCCATCTCTAAAGAACAGCGAAACAAAATTTGGCAAATTTAATAGCATGGGATTTGATGCAAAGCCGTTAACGTCGTGAAAAGGCGAGGATTACTACACTATGTTGTGGATAAATATTTAGTCATGAAGCAAGGTTTTTGTTGTGTTTCTCCCCACTCGGCTGCTTGGTAATTGCATAGGAAGTGACTCATCTGTGCCGCTTTCCAGAAATGAGGAATGTCTAAATTACTCTCGCTGGCGCAGGAAATAACATATTGAAGATTTTCAGGTCAAGACATGCTGACATACTTGGATGTTTCTGTTGCCCCAAACCTGAACATCTTCATTTGTCTGGTTAAATTTACCACTCTGTTCACCAAAAGGCAACATTAGCTCAGAAAATAAGTTACTGTAGGTCAAAAATGGAAAAGGGATGATTGACACTTGTTTCTTAGAGAGAGTTAAGCTAACTGTATCACCTTTTTACTACGTTTTTATTAAACCTACACTCTAGCCAGTTTGTGTGGTGCACCAGTTCATTTGGCTGTTACCAGAAATAGCTCAGCCAAACAAATGACAGCAACTCACGTTGATGGTGAAGACAACTTACTGAAATACAGTGGACAGAAATGTCTTGTTAAGTTTAGAGAACAATAGACTGACTCATCTGAGATGATAGCAAGGCAACTGATCTCAAATGACCTCGTCTTACAACTCAAGTATGCAGAATCCTCTCAGATTGCACAACATTCAAACTATAGTGTCTGAATTTTACATAAACTAAACGAAAGCATCCATCCGTAGTCAGATTGAATTGACATCATGCCAAGATAAAATCTCAGACAACTCTCCAGCAACTGGAGATTTGTCTGCATATCATAAAATCATGATCTGATTATATTAATTTGTACTGAGGAGCATCCCTCCCCAACGAGTCTCCCACTCAACTCCTCCAGACTAGCGACAGCAGCAAGTAGCAAACACCTGATGAAACGATGCATTTGCTTAGATTCTCATAAGAACTATTACTCTTAAAGAGACAGAGGGCCAATTTCAAGGCATCAAATTGTGACGTCAAATTTTTTTAAGTCATGTTTGATATGTACAGCATTTTTATAACAACTGAAGGTAAGATAGCTATTTAATTGAGCTACAAAATGGCATTACGTGCCTGGAAAATACATAATACTGCCACTTTACGACTTTTAAAAACTGAAAAATATAAGTAAATGTTGAAAGGACTTAAAACCAGGACTCTGTTTCACTAGTTACTGTCTTCTCAGAAATAGGACCTGGTGGCTCCTTTGATAAACAGGTTCAGATAGCCTTGTGCTGAAATACAGAAGCACAAACACACAACAAATGCTGTCAGTGTTGGATGATGCTCAGAGGAAAAGTATGTTGTACTGTGATCTCACTACCCACACATGTCGGCCCTGGATCGGAAAACTACTTTCTTGTGTCGTCTGTGTGCAAAACAAGACGAGCTGCATACTGACAACCGAGACTCTTGCATTGGCATCTCAAGCAGCAGATTTAAAAAAAAACAAAAAAAAAACAGCTGGATCATCTAGCAGGCAGAATCTCTGTTTCGAGCATTGTCTGCATTACCATTATAAAGTCATTACCCTCACTTTGATTCTGTGTGGCTCCTCTCTAACATCCATTTGTACCCTCTCTGGTCCCCGTCTTTCTCCACCCAGACGGTTTCGATCCTCGAGCAGCGGCTGACACTGACGGAGGACAAGCTCAAGGAGTGTTTGGAGAACCAGATGGAGATTGGACTGCATCTCCAAAATCGAGACGAAGGAAGAAGGTGGCCAAATCAACACTGTTGATGATTTTTTTAAAAAATGACTTAAGCTAATGCTACAACGGCAGCGCAAAAAAAATGCCGGCGTACAAATGCAGTCAAACAAGCTGCATAACCAAACAAATGCTTTCTGAGCTTTCCTGCTGATGCACAGGTTATTTCACACACAGATATCAGAGGTGAAAGAGTTGAATATTAGAGAAGTTCCTCCACAGCAGTGCTGAGTGTGCAGACTGTTTTCTGCTGACAAAGGCCTTGTCCCCGTCTATACGTGCATATAATGTGTGTGTATGTGTGCAGAACGACCGCCTGTAGTCAACCTTTTTGATTCTCTTTAGCGTTTGCATTTCAATTTGCCAAGTGAAGACTGAGATTAAATGCTCAAACTTCATTTGCAACATGCATGAATAGAAAGAATTAAGCCATTATGGCAACTTAGCAAATAATTAAACGTAGCAACAATTAAAGAGACAATGCAGTGCCTTTCATTTGTCTGATAATGGTTTACATTTTCCTTACCGTCGTAAAGAAAAAGAACAAACCAACAATTACAAGATATTGGAGGCCTTGATGTATTTTTGGGAAGATCCTTTAAACTTTTGTTTACATTTTAATTTTCTTAGTTTTGGGCTTAAGCATTACAGATGGGGCCGGAAAAATCCTGGAGAAATTAAAGAATTTGTTTATTTTCTGTTAAGAGTTGTTGACAGTCAGAAAATGTTTTAATTGCTTTAAAGTTAAGCTTTTCTTCAGAAAATCCAGCCTAATTTTATTTTATTTTCTGTCTTTCTGTGCCTCAACCATTTATTCTCTGAAGTCATTGTTTTTGTTTCCTCTCTCTGAATAAATGTTTTACATTCTCAGCCTTAATTAGGAGGTTCTGGGTCTTGTTTTGTAACAGTGAGGACTGTTTGTGTGCTGAGTCAAAGAAAATGTGTCTTCTGAACCAGATTAATGAAGTCATGGGTTACTTTTTACTGCTGCGGTCCTCTGAGCTGCAACAGTTACCGGACGGAGGTTGACTTTCCTGCTTTAATTGTCCCTAGAAGAGATGTTAAGATCATGAGCTGTGAGCTGTGTCATCAGGTGAACCTAGAGAGTAATTTCCAACCCTTGCTTTGCCAGAATCTGTCGAATTATATTTTGCAAAGCACAAAAAGACACTAAAGGTGTGTTTGAATCCAAAAGTCCTTATGTTTTAGACCCAGAGCAGTAATTTTATTATTAGAAGCTTCAAATGAGCCAAAGCTACAGTTTTGGTCACAAAGTAAAAGTGTTCTCTGAGTTAAGCTTGAACAATCCATCTTATTTTCATTTATTTCTTATTTTTTCAAGAGGTAATAATGTGCAGTTGGTTAGTGAGTCAGGATGAGTGGAAGGGAGGCGGGTGGGGAATCAGATGTGAGAGAACGACATGAAGAAAATATTAACAACTGTTCCTTTAAGACCCGACGCTGCCTCTGCACTGATGGAAAAAGAAGAAAATAAAACCGGAATTCTGGAGCTGTGCTGCCGGGCCCACTCTCTTCCTTCCTGTCTGGGGCCCGCGGACTCACACACACACGCACACACACAAAATGCTCTCCAGCCAGAGAAAACAGCTCCCTTTGCTATGGGCCTCAACCAGACAGCCTGCCAGGAGCTCCGGCTGAAGGGGGCTGAAAGAGAAAGCTCAATAATGTGTGTGTGTGTGTTTGAGTTCTCTCATATGGACGCCTCTACGAAGTTCAGGATTCAGTTTAGATCATGAGAGCGAGGAGATTATGGGTTAAGTGAGAAACTTCTTTCAAAGGTCAAGTTATTTTAGATTTTGGGACAAATTTTTCTGATTTCTCCTCCTAAGATTGTAGTTTGTATTAGTTTTATCGGCTGACACAGTTCTGCTTAAGCCCCCAATAATTTGTGTGAGTTTCTAAGTATTGATTCTTGTTCATTTTAAGCTGTAATGTCATAGTTTTTTCCATAATTAAAGCCAGATTGTCACTCTGTGTCTTATTCATCTTCCAACACGCTTCCTTCTAAGATTTTAAATCATATTTGTCTGGTGCTATAAAGAAATTGGGATAATATTTAGTTTTTTAGTATTTATGTCTCTACAAGATGCATTGTGTGATGTAGCTTTCTCACAAGTACCAATGTTGGTTGTGTCTGTGGGTGAGAGAAAAAAAATTGTGGGGAAGGCTGCTGCTTTATGTAGCCCATGTGTGGCCACATGCGTGTGTGTGTGTGTGTGTAGGAGGGGGTTGGTTATCCTATGAGGAGAACATCTGGATATATTTTCACTGGTGTTCTGTAGCTGAAGCTGCTTTTGGCCTCCTTGTGTGTGTGTTTTAGTGCTTTTCTAGTTCAGTGTGTCAGGTCTTTGCACTCTTTCTCTCCTTTTTCTCCTTTTTCTTCCTCAAACATTATGTTATACTCTGACTGTCTTATGCAATAGAGATAACACCCAGACCGTTGCTGGATGATTTATCAACAACCTATCCACGTTATTCGGCCAGGGTGTATTCTTAGAATCACAAGTTAAATCGGCTTCGTCCTTGTACTTTGAACTGGCTAAAACACTGAAGTGTACATTTGTAATCATTGTTAACAACAGAAAGGGAAGTTGTGGTTAAATCGATGTATGAAATAAGTGTTTCATGCTCTCTGCTTTCTGACTAATTTCTGAAGAACACAAGTGGAATAACTAAGAACAGCCCAGAATTCAAAGAAACATTTTTATAAGTTTAAAGACTATTTTTTTCTCCAGTACTTCAAATATTGAGTAAAAACATACCTGTATACATGTATCATATAAAACTCAATTGCATTTTGTTATGAGATATACCACTTAGTGGGGATAGTGTTGAATATGACATTTAGAAATTAGTTCAAGCTGTCTCTTCCTAAAGTATAAGATAAGCATTTTATTAGTAGCTAATACTGAGTGACCGTTTCCTTTGTAGTTTTATAAATGGACAATGATGTGCCTTGCGCTTTAATCTTTATGACATTTTGTTCCATTACAACAACAAACTTTAAAACTTTTGTGGGGATTTGAGGTCAAACTATGACAAGACAAGACATATCTATGAAGTGAAATCCCAGTTTTATTTCTTCTGATAACATCTAGTGTGTTCAGATAACTTCCCTAAATAAAATCCAATGTCACAGAATTATTCAAAATGTATTCCTGAGATCGGTGAAGTGAAGGCGTCAGAGGTTATTAGAGAAAGAGGAGCAACATGAAGACCAGCAGCCTTCAATTTTAAAACTGGATTATGTTTCCTTCCTATTACGATTAGTAGTAAACGTAACATTTAGACAGATGTTCTCATGGGAATGTCTTGTCTGATTTTAAAGCAGATCGTTGATGATGTTTAAAGAATAGTTTGTTCATGATTTCTTGGTCTTAAAACTGTTTCTTAGACTCTTTCTTTTATGCTAATTTTCATAGATGTCAGAATAGTTTCACCTCTTTATGAACTAAACAGATAAAAAATATTATTAGTGGTGTTTTTTTCTGAGAGGTTAAACATTTAATCCCTTCTTTCCCTCTGACATCTCTGCAGTATCAGATTTCCTTGAGGCTATTTACTCTTGGATCAGTTTAAAGGTTTGAGAGTTTTCGATCAACTTTGTGCAGTCCCACTAATGTCTTGTAGTAAATACTAATCCCCTCTGTGCAGTGTTTGCCCTACACATCAACTTGTCTTCCAGTTACACAAGATCAACATCTTGAAAAGACATGAAAGCGAAGCAGCTGTGTTACTGGTTCATCGTAACTTATAGAAACTGGAGCCTTTGTCCTTCTGTGATCAAACCTCCCCTTATCCTCGTCTCTTTCTCCACCCCTTTTCCGTCTTGCTTTTACTACCCCCATGCTTCTCCTACGTCCCCCCCCCCCTCTGAAACCGGGCCCTGCTTGAAAGCTGAGGTTTGGCGCTCTGCTCTTCAAGCCCACGCTGCAGCTTCTGATTCAAAACCGTCTTTTAAGTCCAGCCCTAAAGGGGAAGCGATCTTTTTTTATTCTGCCTCATCTGTTCTACTACTAGAGCTACAGTTTCTAACTACAATCGTACTAATAAGTAGTATTATGACTCCTCTAAGGTTACGTGTTGCCACTGCCAAAGTAACAAACACAAAACTAGGTTACACACACCTGAAGGTGTGTAAAGGTGTGCTAAGTGTTTAAAATAATGACCTGCTTCACAGCGACCAAGCCCATAAAGCAAACCTGGTGATAAGTCAGAAAGCACCAACCCCCGTCTTAAAGCCTGGCCTCACCCAAACCTCACCTGGATCTCTAAACTTCCGACACACCCATAATTTAAGACAACCAACAATGAACCATGTCTGCAAAGTTCGCAGGTTTTTGTGCCGTGTGCACAATGAGCGCACTGTTTTATATAAACACAAATCTAACATTATGCCTCTGGACGTTAAGGTTTTAGATACAAGAAAGTCAGAAATTCAAAGCCCACTCCAAGGTCAGCCTTAATCCGGGGCAGAAGTTGGCAAATTAACTACATAAAAGGAAAAGTTTATTACTAATTTTTAGAGTCAGGGAGAGTATAATGTTACATGTTTCCAGGTAGAATGTTTTTTTGAAACCATACTCTGATGGTTTATTTTTATCATCAGAAAATCATTCATCTTTTTGGTTTACACAAGTCAATATTTAAAAAAAAAAAATACACAATAATAAACTGAACTGAAGGAACACATCAGCATGCAGAAACCTGAGGAGGAGCTTGATGACTGTAATGTCAAAGATTTTTTTTATACATTTTGAGAGCTAAAAAGTGTCAATACAATCAGATACATGTCTTTTTAAATATCTTTTTCTTTCATTATGTTCTTTATAAGAAACTTTAATAAGAATCATCTGTCATCTTTACTCGCTTAGTCTTGCAGGATCAGAGAGGGCTGGCGTGTGTTTCCAGCTGTTGAATAAAAATATTTTTAAATCTAAATCTGTCAGCATATGAATAATGTTGGGCTTCTCTGTATGTTTTTTTTGTGCTTCAAAATAATTTCAGGTCAGTCTCTGAAAATAGATTCCTGTTGGAATGATCTCTCCATCATTATTGAAAAGGCCTAAACGATGTCAGATGTCGGCCCACTATAAATAATAACCAGAGGTGGGTAATACTCAAAAATAGTATTACTTTAACGTATCTTTACTCAAGTGAAATTAAAAATTTGCCTTCCAAGTGAGGTAAAAATATAATACATAAATTGTGGACTAACATAAAAAACCTAAACATCTCAACTTGTTCCTTACTTTGTCTTTCTGCACTCTGCTTCTCATCCAGTGGAGGAAGCTCATTTCTCTGATTGTATCTGAAATCTCGTTCTTTCAATTGTGACCATCTCTTGTTAACATAGATAGGATTCAGATCACGAACTCTCCTGAAAATAGAGAGGTTCACGTTTTGGCTCGACTCTTTATGAGACCATAAAAGCACCTGCAGTACTGAGGATGAGACCCCAATCTATCAACCCATTTCCTGATTTCCTGACAACACTCAAATAAAAGCAAAACCCAAAATAACAGAGACCAGTTCACTTCTTTCGTTCAATTGCCTTTGAAAACTTCAAGTAGAAACATGCGTGCAGAAAAACCTCAAGACATTCAAGTCAAATACTGAAGCAAAAATTTTTATGTTTTTCATGTCTGTCTTAATGTTTTATTTGATAGCTGTGTTGTGTTACAGTTTCATAAATGATGTGAATATATAATAAACAGGGCGCCAGAAAAAGAAACCTGTTAAACATTTGCAAGTTGTTTACTGTTGTTGGACTTATTGACACTGGTTATAAACATCCAGCTCACAACAGCAGCCATGCAGCCCAAATAAACACGTCCATCATCGAGAGCCAGGACTCTGCACAGCTTCTTTTTCGGCTTCCTTTCATTCCAAATTTTCACATCTTCCTCATCTCTGTTGTCTGGCTGTATTTAAATTTAGATTAAATCAAACTGAAAGTTACAGAAAAGCCTTCTTCTTATTTGTTTTCAGCAGTAATGTGTCGATGGGCTGTTCCACCACATTTCTTGGTTGAGCTGAGCTTGGGCATCGGGAAGAAAAGTGAAAGAGACGGAGGTAGAACAGCTCGTTAAAGTGTGATTTGGCCACCTTTGACCATCTGTCTTTATGGTCCTGACTTTGAGCTTTCACTGTGATATAATGGGGTGAGGTTTGCAGTTTATGTGCCAGAGTATGAAAGAGAGAAAGATGGGGAGGTGAAGACTGAGTTAACATACGATGAGTCACCTCAGTGGGTTTACAACCCTGCCTATGTAGGTACAGTGTGTTTGTTCTGCATGGGGATTAGATACACTAGGCAGGGTTATGGTTTCTTTATACAAAAGACTTAAGAGAGTTGTTGTGCTTGTCGTGTTGGTGCTGTGATTGATTAATTACTCTTGCAAGCTGTGAACAAATACTTTAAATGTGTTTTTTGTAGATAATCCAATCTGAGAGCAGCAGAGGGATTTTTAGGGCATGTTTGGTGAGTCATTTTTATGGTGGATTTCCTCGGTTAATGTTTCTGTTGACAGATTGGTTTATACACCTCATTCAAACCCAGCTTAAGGCCTGTGCTGTTCTTGGCCAATATATTTTATTTCACTGCTGCTGCTCTTTATTTTGATCTCTAATTTTCTGTAATATCACTAAGCTTAGAATCTAATATGGGTGTACTTTTTTTTTTTTTTACTTTGTAAAGTTTGGGCTTTTACCACAATAATATAGATTTTAAATTATGTAAAATAGACTTTTTTAAGTATTTACAGTATATCATGTTCCTGATCTGCTGAGAGGATCAGATCAGATCAGAGCTGACCTTCCCTCCATCCAGGGTTTGTACAAGTCAAGGTTCAAAAAAAGGGCAGCTAAAATCAGCGCAGACCCCACACATCCTGGACACAAACTGTTTAGGCTTTTACCTTCAGGTCAGCACTACAGAGACAGTTTGTTCCCCCAGGCTTTCTCTCTGACGAACACAATAAACACGTTACAGCCAGAGCAGTCAGCTAGTCTCCTGTGGAACTAAATATTTGTACAAATACAAATTAGCTCTTTTTTTTTTCTTTTTCTTTATTTATAAAACAAATGGATGTAAATACACATGCATGTATATATAGTTCCTTTTCTCCTTCATTTTATTTATTTTTAAAAATATATATATATATATATATTTTATACTAGAAGGTTCTTTAACTTACCTAATTTAAACAAAATATGCTATTGGATACTGCAGTACATTGAATTTTTTCAATATTAGGTAGAAATAATGCATTTTGATAAATGTTTAAACTTTGGAAAAGTGAGATATAATTAAAAGAACATAGAAATGTACATTTTAAGCTTTTCAGAGCACAAAAATTATACAAATGTATTTTTTAAAAAATAATCAAATATGTAGTTTTAGCACATGAAAAATATATTTGTTTTAAATTTAAGGTAACTTGATTTCTACAAAGAATTAGTCACTAGATTGCATCTTCTGTTAAAAGTTTATTTATTAAAAGTTTGAAAGTAAAGAGCAGATATGTGATATGTTTCTAAGGCTGTTTTATGTGTTGAGAACGTGATGTTTGAGGGTAAAGGAAACAGAGGAGGAAATGCCAGCGTTTGTGTGGGAGACGGTGGCCCCTCGTTCTGTCTCTAAGGTGAGTGGGTTTAAACCACAGTCTGCTGCTTTAAAGATGCCACAGACCAAAAGGAAATCTGGTCTGCAGAGATGGTTAGAAGGAAGATTAATTATTTGATTAACTGCATTGATTTATACAGGATAAAGTACGGCAAATCCTGTGAAACGAGGATGAATTGCAGCTACATCTGCTGTTTTAATGAACAGGTACTTTTTATGTTGAAGACATAAAACTTAAATCCCTCTGGGCTGTCATGCTGACTTTCCTGAACTCTGACTGTAATTTTCCAGACATTAGAGCTGATTATTTGCTTTAGAAATTGTCTGTTTAATATTGTTCAAGAGTGAAAAACTCCAGATGGACCAAAAAAAATCTGATTAGCTGTACAGACAGTACAATGTTTCCTTCTGTTGACATTTATTAAAACAGAGAATGCAAGTTTTATACATTGCACATGTGTTTCTGCTTTAAGAAATAGGGTCAGGTGTAACAACCGGAGTGGTCTTTCAGGGGGTTTATCCCTCCAAAGCAATTTAAGTGCAAGAGACTGAAGGTGAGGCATCAATTAAAAACATGTGCTGTGAAAGTTAAACTTGTCTGAGACAGAACAAGAAAAACAGAGAACCTCAACATTAAGAATAACTAAAAATGTAACTGCTGTAATTAATAGCAAACTGATTGATGCAACAGATATATCCACATTTTGGAACAGTTGAATCTGATTATGATGCAGTATTGTAAGTTTTAGTTTGAGTTTCAAAGCCAGTTTGCTTAAAGTTATTTCTTTAACTTTAGGTAAAGTTGAAGAATATATAATATTCTATCTCTCAGTATATATATACCATAATTTAAGTGAAATAATCTGCCAGTGGATTATTTCAACATATGGTTGGTCGGGCTAGTAAATTATTTTTTATACATATTAAGGATATTATTGACTTAACACAAAGTTCTTATATCTTGCTGAAAAGCTACTTCTAAATTAGATTTCTCCTATTTCAAGCGTACCAAGATATTTGAACTAGAAACTAGACAAAAACACTTGGTTAGATTGAGTTTTGCAGCGTAAACAGTTAAATACTAATGTTCAGCTGAAGTAAAAAGTATTATTGTAAACCAAACTTTATTTATGAACTAGCTATAAGTAAACAAAAGTGCTTAAAGGAACGGCTGCTTGTGTTCATGTTTAGAAGAATACGTATGAATACTTACAAAACTCTGCTAAGCATTGCTTATTTTTCTCTAAATCAATGATGATAATTTGGTTAAGTAATGGAGTGAAGTTGTGGAAAAAACAAAAACACGCACACGCTTCCTCAGAGAGCCTGTCATTGTCCATGAAGGGAGTGGAAACACAAGAGCCCTAAAGTTTAAGCATGTGTCCGAGTGTGTGTTTGTGTTTGTGTGTAAGTCACTGGAGAGGATAAAGAGCCATTGTCTGCAGCTGGTGCATCCCCCTACTCCTCCTCTGTGCAGCTGTGAGGAAATCAAACGCTCTTCTTTTCCTCCTCTCTGCCTCTGTCACAACCTGCTGATGCCTTATTAGGTCATCCATGGTGATGTGTTGTGATGGTTTGTTTAGAGTAGTAGGCAAACCGCCAAGCTGTTACATATGGAGGAATATCCTACATGGCGCCCAGTAAGAATGTAAAATAATATATTTTTCATGAGTAGCAGTGATTAAGAGAACTGATGAGGAAGACTCTGGATTAAAGTAAAAAAAATGATAAACAATTGTTGAGATGACGAATAAATGCATTGCATTAAGAGTTTTTACTTAAAATGAACAGCATCACAATGTTAGCTGAAGCATTAGTATGCTGCCTTGGATATATTTTCTTTCTTTTTTTTTCAGAAGATACTGTCCAGCTTTTGTAAGATTTGTCCTGCTAATTTTGATTCTTCTCTTCCAAGCCTTCCTGCTACAGGCGTTCATTAATTATTTAGGCCTATTAAAGGAAGAGAGGCCACGTCATCTTGCTTGTTTAGGAGAGCAGTCACTGTAAAACAGGGTCTTAATATCATTTTAATGAAAGACAAAAGTCATTATATCTGTCTTATCAGATATTAGTGTGAGTAGCATTAATAAATCAGCATTCTCCTTGGGTATAAAATAGATCCATACTTTAACTTTGAGATGTTCTGTGACAGGATGAATTAAAAGCTGAAAAGTAATAAGCAGATCAGCTTTTCTGTAACACACTCAGCCTTCCTGTTATCTGCGAGAAACACTCTTTCTTGAAGTCTGAATGAACCATAGATATTTCTTGGAATAGTTTCTTTTTAAATTGTCCCACATCTGTTTTCTCCGGCTTTATTTCAAACCCTCTTCTTCCCTCAGTCCCAGTTTTCAGTGTTGTAATTAACACAATATTATTGCTCTTACATATAATCAATACATTTATCAAAAAATATATATTTTGGAGTTTCCAGCTGGTCTTAAACATCAGCAGGATGTTTTTGTTTGCACTATTTAGTCCACCTGCTGACACATACAGAACTAGTGTTTTCCTGATCATAAGGTGCGTCACGCCGAATCTGAAGATACAACTCAAAAAGAGCAGAAAGCCATCATTTGATTATGTGATTTGTTCTGTGATTGTAGAGAATAAAAGCTGTCTCTCAGTGAGAAATGCTTCCAGTAATTTGTTTAAGAGTGTAACATGTGGAGGTGTATGCAGTGGGTGGCCTGAGTGAGAGCGTTCAGAATACCAAAGAAAAACTGGTAATGGTGCTTTAGTAAGCACATTTTCACAAGGCACGTAGTTTAGTTTCTCTCTGTGAGATTGAAGAAGAAAACTAAACTCTTAATCGTTGTATATGCATCCTATTCAAGGTTTTAAATTTGTGAAACTAAACACAAAACATACAAGTATCTGAGTTATTTCACAGTAAAACTAAGCAAACAAATTTAAATTTGAGGCCAGTGACATCTTTTATTGAAGCTGAATTAGGAACAAAACTGGACTTACAGATATAAAAGTTCACATAAAGAGTTTTTCCAGTGTTGAAGTAAAATATAAAAAACAAGATTAACAATTACAGAAATCAGGGCCGGATTTACAAGGATGTGGGCCCCTGGGCTGGAAGCCGTTTTGGTGCCCTATCCACTAAACAAAATTATTTTGCTACTGCAAATTAAAGTCAATTAATATGTAGTACTATACATAATTCAGTAGGAACTGGTGATACCTACTGATGATGGTAAGTTTAATAACTCCATGTTGTTCCCCAAAACATTATCACAACTTCATAATTTTAAAATACTTGGGTATTTTTTATATTCAGAAATCCCCAAAATATTATTACAACTCCCCTGATATGGGTTGATGACTCTTATATCAAATACAATAATATTTGTATTTGATATATAAATCACACTTTCATTTTAAAAAAATTAAAATCTGTAGAGCCTAATAAAAAATTTGGAGCCCAGCTGGATTACTTCCTCTGCAAGCCCTTCTAAAGGCTGGCCCAGTCAGTATAATAATAATAGTAACGTACAAGACTATATTATGAAATAAAATCTTTGAAATAGTAATATCAGACTCATGATCCAAGGGATGTGCAAGTGAGTCTGATTATTAAAAAAAAAAAAAAAAAAGCACATAATGTGTATGATTGAACTTTAAAAATATAGACTATTTTTAATATCAGTGCATAAAAATAGATGTGCAGAAATGTTGAGTAACAACAGAGTAGATGATTGTGCTAATGCCAGTAGAGGCTGGTTGATGTTTTTAGGAGCAGTGATGATTATAAAGTCTGACTGCTGCTGGGAGGAAGGATCTGCAGTAACGCTCCTTTGTGCATTTAGGATGTAGCAGTCTGTCACTGTGTTGATTGCAAAAGATTGCGACAAAATATGTTGAAATTTTTAGTTGAAACATGACAAACCCAAAAGTGAGTTAGGTAATAGTGGAAGTAGACTTCATTTTAGTAAAATGTCATGACTAAATTTTCAGTCCTCTTTCCCAGGTTTCTGTTCATTTAAAACATAATATTGGCGTATCTATTTGAATTAGATGTTCAGAAGCATGAATCGGATTATAATTTCTGTGTGTTATTCAGTTAGACTATGAATGGATGTTGGGTGATTAAAGAGGCTTGAATCTCTGCACCTTTAAATTTCTCAGCTCCTCCCTTTTCTCAGTGACAAACCCGCAGAGCTTCTTCTTTAATGCATCCAGAGGAAATGACAAACCAGAGGCGCTCTGCGGGCAGGCATGTCAAATATTAACACTGATCCTGGGCTTTAGCCTCAGCCGTTCAGCCTTAACTCACATGTGAATGCGCTAAGTGGACATCTGCGGTCCCGCTCGTTACTCTGCGGACGCCCCGGGGTGGGGGGCTGGAGTGGACTCGCTGAATGGACGTCGATGGACTGGACTGACATCCTCTTCAGTCGGACCGAGCGAGGGAGCGAAAGAGAGCTCTGCATGTTCAAGTTTCCTGCTCCAAACAGAGCGGCATCGCGGTGTGAGTGTTGGATGCGTCTGGAAGTGCGTGTTGGGTGCGCAGCGCCCGCTGGAGCTGGAGCGGCGGCGGCGGCGGTGGTGCTGGAGGTGGAGCGAAGTTTAACGCCGTGATTTTCTCTATTTTTGTTTGTTTGTTTATTTTTCGCTCGATTCCCTCCGATTCTGTTGTGTCGCCATAATGTCCCGTAAGTGGACAGGTGGGCTAACGTTTCCCCGATGAAAACGGATCATCTGTGCAGAGGCTCAGTGATCGTGACTGTGATGATGATGTCGAGTAAGAGCGTGGAGTGGCTGCAGGACGAGCTGGAGTCCGGGGCCGGCGCGCTGCTGCTGCTGGACTGCAGACCCCATGAGCTGTACGAGTCGTCGCACATCGAGTCTGCCATCAACCTGGCCATCCCGGGCCTCATGCTGCGGAGGCTGAAGAAGGGCAACCTCCCCATCCGCTCCATCATCCCCAACAACGAGGACAAGGAGAAATTCGTCAAGCGGTGCAAGACGGACGTGGTTCTCCTGTACGACGAGGCGACGTCGGAGCGACACGAGTCCGGGCTGGGGAGCTCCGTGATGGGGCTGCTGCTGCAGAAGCTGCGGGACGACGGCTGCAAGGCTTTCTATCTGGAGGGTAAGAGGTTTATTCACATTTATTCTGTCAGATCTGAGGTTATAACTTGTCACTTTAAACACACATGGTACCAACTAGTTCCTGAACAATCATATAACATTTGTTTGGTGTTAATACGCAAACTAAAGCTGTAATTAACTAGAAATGACTTTATGACTTCTTCTCTTGGTTATTAAATGTAGTATAACAAACCTGACCCTTCAACTTGAACTGCCTTCAAACTTTGATCTTCCTCGCGCATTTTATTCCTCTAAAAATACAAAAACTGAGTTTGTTCAAAAACTAAACTACTCATGAATTCATGTTTGCGTATAAACACCGTGTGTTTAGTAGAAATAGCCCCGCCATGTTGTGCTCCTTCAGGAAAAGGCAACCTTTTTTTTCATGAATGGATAGAGGAACCAGGACGCAGAGGCGTTCTTTAGAGAGATTCCCCCAGCTCTGCATTAAAGAAAATGCAGCTTTTAAACCCGGCGGGTGTAACAGAGTGGACCTGAGTGCATGTGAGACGCGGATAATGGATGTGTTTGACGGGGAGTCACAAGCTTGGCTGCCATTCACAAAAAGTCCACTGAGCTGTGAAGTGTTGCTGCCGAGCCTGGCTGTCCTGATTCTCCGCAGCGCTCAGCTTTTCTCAATGGAGCGCGTCTGGCCGCCCTGTTTTCATGCTTATGTTCAAGAAAATGGCATATTGTTACCCTTAATCTGCCCGATCACTGTGAAAGGACAGACTGTTGTTTAAAGGAGATCTAGAAACACACCTGCGCTGTCAAGAATGTCAAGATATTTGATTCGGATTCACCTGCATACCCATATTATGATCTATGATTTGCTACACCAGCTTGAAAAATATGGGAATTTCTTTCCTTGTTACTGGCTGGATGAATATTACGAAAGATAAGTTTATATTTAAATGATATCCTGTGTTACCAACTGAATGTTTGTCAAAGAGACATGCTTTTCCAGGATTTTTCTCTATTTCTAACACACCAAATGTCCTTTAAATAATCTGTGCTTAGTATAAATTATTACATCTTAAATCTGATAGGTTTCTAAGTGTTATAGCTCCTTTATTATCCAATCCAGTCAGGTCCCACATCAAAAACTAACTTCATCATTGCATAAGAAGCTCAGAATGGTAGATATTTTTCCTCGGATGTTCAAGACTGGCAGACATTTTTTATTATTATTCTTTCAGAATTTGCTTTTATCGTTATCCAGGAATAAAAAAATGGAAAAATGTTTCTTTATTCCTTTCTTCTAAAAGTTTTAAAGATAAATACAAGGCTTTGTACACCAACCCACATTAGAATGACTTCGCTTATCTTTATCATGACCTTGTCTTTCAGGTCTGATCTGCCATTTTTCCATTTTGAGAAATGTATTTTCTTTTTGTTATATAATTTAGAAAAAAAACATTGCATGTTCCTTGATAGTTGTAAAAACTCTCAAAAGCAAAATGAAGGGATCTATGCGTCACATGTCCTTAACTGTTATCTGATTACTACATGCTGGTAGTTGATGTGGTGGGAATTGATTATCCTGATACATGAGTGAAGTTTTAAGAAAGTAAGATTTTTGTTTAGTATTTAATCAGCTTACAACTGGGTGTAGGGAAACTGGTTTATTCTGATCTCTGGCCAATTGATTGGTGCATCAGTCTAATTATTCTGAGCGACTGAAACAAATAAATGTTTAGTCACTAAAAGAAAACAGCAGATTCACTGTGCTTTGGTCCTGAGGCCAAACACTGGACTGGTGTTTCTTTAACTGGCTCCAAATAAAACAAAACATAATTTAACATTTTTACAAACAACAATAATCGTATTAAACATTGCAGACTACGTCGAAAGAAGCAGTGATTAGTGTTGGTTAATCCAGGTCCAATTTATTGGGTTGATTTGCAGATTTGGAATCAGATCCAGTTTAGTGCCGTTTTTTTCCACACTTCCAAATCAGAAGCTAACTTCAGTGTTGTGTTGTCTCATAGTTTATGAAGCATACAGATAATAAAATGCACCACAAATGTTTTGGAGTTTGATGCCAAGATTTTATGAGATCTGACAGAAAATCAGCCAAAAGAAACGTCTCATCATCCAGGGTAAAGTAACTAGCATTTATTTATTTTTCAGCTTTCACAACGTAAAAAGCAAAAACAACAACAGCGAAAAATGCAATCAAAGGAAAAACAAGATACAAAGATGGATATAAAAGAAAATAAACATAAGAAAAAGGATAAAGGTTGCGAGAAGCACCAGCATTTCAGTAAATGTATTTAATTTCAATAATTAAAATCATAAAATGAAACTTATCATCCATAATATTTCAATAATAAAACTATTTCATTAGTTTTTACTGGAAGTCCCAAACATGAATGGTAGATCTAACAAAACAAGGAGTTTGAAGTTAGAGAAAATGGTCATTTAAATGAAGGGCCACTGCATTTTTTTATCTTTAGATTCATCTGAGCTTTAACCTTGATTTAACCACAGCAGGTTGGAACAGATCCAGTTAAAATAGATAGATTTAGAGGATGTGAGGGCCAATAATGTCAAAGTTTTTTTTATAAACAAAGAGGTCAAAGATTTCTTGAGGACTTGAACTTGGCTTCATAGTTTTTAAAATAAACAAAGTGATCATTAAAAAGGATGCAAATAAAAAATTTGGGCTGATAAATTTCATTTTCCTCTTCAAGCAGATGTGTCGAACAGAATGATTAGACTGCCTTGATATTAATTTTTAAAATGACGTTTAAATTACATTTATTGTATTTCCTTAATCATCTTCAGGAGGATTCAACAAATTCCAGTCCGAGTATCCAGAACATTGTGAGACCAATCTGGACTGCTCGTGCCCCAGCAGCTCCCCGCCGACCTCGGTCCTGGGCCTGGGCGGACTCCGCATCAGCTCTGACTGTTCGGACGGAGAGTCCGACCGAGAGCCGAGCAGCGCCACGGAGTCGGAGGGCAGCCCGCTCCCCAACAACCAACCCGCCTTCCCCGTCCAGATCCTGCCGTACCTTTACCTGGGCTGTGCCAAAGACTCTGCAAACCTGGATGTGCTCAGCAAGTACAACATCAAGTACATCCTGAACGTCACGCCCAACCTGCCCAACATGTTCGAGCACGAGGGAGACTTCAAGTACAAACAGATCCCCATCTCCGATCACTGGAGCCAGAACCTCTCGCAGTTTTTCCCCGAGGCCATTTCATTTATTGGTAAGTGGAGGCAGCATGTCCAAAATATAGAAAGGTTGCGTTAAAATTGACCAGAGGAATTTCATTTTTTGTACTTAAAATAGTTAATACTGACATGTGAAGTCACTACCAACTCAAAACTTAAGAACGAAAACAAGCTGTGAGTTTGTTTTTCAGCCTGTTTTGGTTTGACTCTGTCTGATTTAGTGAGCAGTTCTGATTTGCAGGGCTGAACTACATCAGAGTCTGAGCTCAGAGAGGAATGAATCCAGGCACCTTATCTTTATTTCTCTCCAGCTCTAATGTTACATCATGCCACTTTCAGGGGACTTTGAAAACAAAAGTCATGTCTTTTTTTTAGATGCTCATTTTTGCCTTGCTGCAGAACAACCAAATACTCCTAATTTAATATTTATTTACTTATTCAGAGGAAAAAATGTGGTGTTACTGCTATATTTTTTAAGAATGCATTCATCTTGATTGTCCAAAATGAATCCACATAACCAAAAGTTTAAATGTTTCTCTCTGAAAAACATAAATAGAAGAAAAATGTAGCCACCATGGATTCTGAATTTAATACTCTTAGCTGAAGAATCTTCTTTGTGGTCATTTAGTAAAGTATTGACTTGTGACAGTAAATTTACACATACATGGATTAATACCAACCACGTATTGATTAATTATAGACCATAGAAATGCACTTTGTTGGGCTTAACTGTCCTTGTGGTATTTTGCATAAAGTGCGTCTGAAAATCTTCAACAGTCAAATCCAAATTCAATATATTGTGCAGCTCTAACTTTAACGAATTTTTGCCAATAAATATTCTAAAATCCTAAGAAGTTCAGCCAGGATAAGCATGGAACAAAAACCAATGGAGCATGGATGAATCTTTTTATTTCCACATTTTGCTCCTAGTTTCTTTAATGTATTTATTCATACCTTTATCCACCTATCCATCTGTTTGGTCATCGCTTTATTCATCTAAGTCCATGCATCTATCCCTTTCTACCCATCCATCCAGCCCTCCATACATTTGTGTTTTTCACATGTTCTGAATTTAAAACCTAACTTTTGTAAATTAGCAGCAAACTCTGGAAATTCAAGAAATTACTGAATTTTGCAATGGAACATCTTCAAGAAGCACAACTTTTCCTTTTTGTTCTTTAGGCTTATTAATCTCCCTTAAGTTTTGGATTACTTCTAAATAATAAGTTTATCTTTTTTACCTAAATATATTCTTTATAAGTTGTGAGTGTAGGAAAAAAAAAGTTTTATTTTTGTTATTAAATTACTTTCCATGAAAAGCTTTGTCATCCATGAGGTCATAAATAAAACATTGATTCTTTGAGAACAGAGTCATAATCGTGACTTTTCCGCTCATCTGGTTCGGTTTTCTGCATTTCCCTTCTTTTTTTTCTTTTTTTTTACTTTATTCTCTGGGAATTAATGAATTCCCTCTGCAGGGCAGGGTTTTTATACTAATAAATCTCCTTAGGTGGGAGTAAGTGTGACATGCGCCAGACCAGGAGGTCGTGGCAGATTTGGGTCATGCTGATGTTCGATGGAGCTGTCTGCCCAGCTGTGATATGCAGAGATTGCATCAGATCCTCCTGGTTGTAGTACGGTAATTAAGGAGACACGGATGTGTCAGCAATCCACTGCCGGAAAGTTGAAAATTCCTTGAATAACTAAAACATGTCGTTGGATGTTTATGCAACGACGTAGGAAGAGACAGGAGTTTGTTATTCTGGTAGTTAAGCATCTTGATAACGGAGGATTTTGGCGTTGTGGTGGTTCTAAAGCAGCAGTAATGCAGCTCAGCTCTCAGATCAGTTCCAGGAGATTAACCACTGGTTATTCATTCCACTTCTGAGCCGTCTAGAGCTTGGATAAGTTCTCCTGACGATGATTTTTTACATCCATCTCCCTCCTTCTTTTTTTTTTTTTTGTCGTTGTGGAATGTGAGCATACATCACATATAGATTTAATTTGGCATCAGCACGGCTGCCTGAGTTCGCAAGCCAACTGACCTCAATCCTCCAACAAGGGAAGCAGTCAGAGAGAGCGAGAAGAGGCTGAAAGAAAGGAAGGAAAGAAGCACTTAACTCTTGCTCTAATGGCCTCTGGATGTGAGTGGAAGGGTTCGAAACTGATAGGTGGATGGGTGCAGCCGCTTAATAATGTAGGACGCTTTTTTATTCACAGTTTGCTTCAGACAGAGAGCTGGAAGGGAACTCGTGTTCTACGCTGTCATTGAGAAAACCAGTTGTGAGCCGTATCATTTAGACGTAACATATAAATGATAATTATTATGCAAATTAAAAAAATGACATATATTTTTGTTCTCAGTGTTTCCTATAATGCATCGTAACAAAGATGTTTCTAATAAGGAGACGTGACAGTCGTACATTTACCCCAAAACTAAATATTTACCAAAAATCCACTAATTGAAAAACATTACAAAGTCAGTCTGTAGCTGAATTTATTTGATTTAATGAATGCTGGTAAAGAGGACGTTTTAAAGTAATAAAATAATCAAGTCAAAAGTCATCTATAGGATAGCCAAAATAAATAAGGAGTAGAATGGATAATCATTTTGTTTATATTTATGAATATTTGTTATTGATTGATAAATGAACTTTTTGGTTTATTTTAGCTCATTTTAGAACTACCTTCAGATTATTAAGTAGTCACCCAACCTTATAGAAATGATTAATGTCGTAATCAAAACATGATTAGCTTCCTGAAAGCAGATTCTACAAATATCTTAATTTAACCACTTAAGCCTTCTTATACAATGTAAAAAAATTACATTAAAATATGCAAATAAATATTTTTTTAATAGAAAATAAACATCTTATTGTCTAAAATGCAAAAACACCATTCAATGATTGTGCACTTGATCATTTGTCACATCTGCAGAAAAAAATGCTTCTAACTTCAACATGTGAAAAAGTTCAGCCCTTTTGCTGGACTCATCATCAATACAGTGTGGGGCTAATCTGTTGATTAACTGATTGATTGGATATCAAAAAGTGCTTAGTAGGAAATTTTGGGTTGCAGAATTTGAACCGAGTGAAGCTAAAACTTTTTCAAGTGTTTATATTATTTGTACTTTTTTACTGTTCTTAATATGTCATTTAAGATATATTAAATCATTCCCGCCCTAATTGTTTACAATTTAATGTATCAAAGTAAATCCTGAGTTTCAAGGTAATCTTATAATTTCTTTCTATTCTTCTTTATTCTCTCGCCCTCTCCAGACGAGGCTCGTTCCAAAAAGTGCGGCATCCTGGTCCACTGCTTGGCCGGGATCAGCCGTTCGGTCACCGTCACCGTGGCCTACCTGATGCAGAAGCTCAACCTGTCGCTCAACGATGCCTACGACTTCGTCAAGCGGAAAAAGTCCAACATTTCCCCCAACTTCAACTTCATGGGCCAGCTCCTGGACTTTGAGCGGACACTGGGCCTCAACAGCCCCTGCGACAACCGCGCCACTTCCCCACAGCACGACCAGCTCTTCTTCACCACCCCGACCAATCACAACGTGTTTCAGCTGGACACACTGGAGTCCACTTGAGAGTATGACTTGAGACTGTTCCAACCCCCTCTCTTTTTTTAAGAGGCAGGCGGTAACAAGCGGCTGCAGTGGGAGGAAAGCAGCCGGTTTTATTGAAAGTTTTCGCCTCCTGAGGCTCCTGCTCCGAGAGCCTGGCCACAGAGCTGCTCTGGAGCGACCGGAGGGGTCACTGAAGCCAAGTTTAAGAAGATGTGAGAGGAGTTTCTTTAACCCAGAGCAGTGGACTGTGGGTTTACACCTGAGCTGTCAAGGCTCGACTAAGTTGACTGAAGGACCGCAGCAGAACTGACAGCTTAATACAAAGAAAGGAACATGGAGGATCCACAGAGACGACGGCATTGCCACAGTCATGCTGAGCTTGTTGGCGTCTTGTGGAGAATCTGGGATTTATTTGCTCTACTAAATGTAGAGTGTTTTTTTAAAAAACCAAGGAATTAACACACACACACACTTTAAAAAAAAGTATGTAAGTTTGTACTGTATGTAACGTACACAGCAGAACATGTATGAGAAGTCCTTAACAAATTCAATATGTCTATATGCATTTTTGTATATTTTTATGTACATTTACGCACAGATCTGTATGTTTATATAATGATATATTCTTTATCTTTGTCCAAAAACAAAGTGATTCAATCTGAAAATGGCTTAAGAGATTGTAGAACTAAAGAAAGGGAAGAGTTGGGAGTTTTTTTGTTTTTTGTTTTCTTTTCCGACTCGTTTTCAATTTTTAGTGACACAATGCAGTTTGCACAGTGGTGTAGCCGACATAGATGTGCTGGCACTTGATAAAGAGACATTCAGAGAGGAGGAAGAGCAGACAGAGGAGAGGCCAGTCCCAGGCTGCGACGAGTCCGGACAGCTGCGCAGTGCAGTGGGGAGGGAACGGGGACCTGGAGTCCCGGACTGAGGTCGGGGGTCTGGGTGAAGGTTGGAAGTTGGCTTTGCCCTCCTTCCCTCCCCATACCACTGCTCGCTCAGCTGCCGATGAGGAGCCGCGGGGTTGTGTCCACCAGCTTAGTCGTTTCAGCGAGAAACCAAACTCTTTTGAACTTATTTCCGTTATTGCATCACAAGCTTGTTTTGCCAAAACTGGTCTCTGCCCGCTCAGACTCTCGTGTTTTTCTTTTTGGAAACTTCCCTGAGAGCAAAAGGAGGAAGTGATTAACGGTTCAGAGCAACTTTTTTGGGCACCTTATCTGAGCGGTCTCGCTTTTGCCAAAAAGGACACCAGGAAGAGGGACGGCGGGGGCGTAATCTGGTGTTTGTGTTGTTGACTGGGACCGGCCTTAGAGACAGACTGCACTGACTGTCCCTTCACTGCATTAAGGGGCAGCAAAGGAGAAGGCTCTTAGTAAGGATCACCCATTTTATTAAAGATAGTTTTAAGCCTTGGCTGTATCCCCAGAGAGATATATTAATAGTGAAAAGGGAATTTATATATTACAGGTATTAAACAAATGGATCTTATTTTGTATACCTGAGCATGCTGTGGTGCTGTGTGCTCTCTAACAGTCTTTGTAACAAAGGGTTGGATGTTGCTTTAAAACGTGGGAGGACTTTTTGTTTTCAAAGTTTAAATGGTTTTCTGGGACAACATGCACATCTGCTGCGCTTAGAGGAAGTGTTAAAGTTAAAAAAAAAAAAAAACACAACAGAATGAAGAAAAATTCCCAACAAATGACTCTATTCTGCTCCTTTGCTTGCAAATTATTTTCTTCATTCTTTGAGTCAATTTGGACGCAGGATAACATCTTAGCATACCATGCAACTCAGCTTAAGGTTTTAATCATCTTATCTTAAGATTTAGACCAAAAGAAATGAAATAAAGCAGCTATTTTTGCTCTAGCTTTTAATCTACCAAATGCCACACGACTAGGTTTATTTGACCAAGGGAAAAAATAGTCTGTGTAATCATGGAGTCATTTTTAATCGCATGCAAAGCTGGATGCCAAATAATCAGAGCTAAAACAAGGCAGTCGTCAGATTTTAAAAGCTAAAAGTAGGCAGGAAACGTTTGATTGACTAATACTTCCTTTATTTCTGGAGATGCACCAATCAAGCTTTTCTGACTTCTTTAAGGTCAAACTTAACTATGAGATTTAAAAGGAACATCCAGCTTCTCATATGAACTATAACCAGCTTGCAACTGAATGCAACATTTAGAAAATGTTAACAGGCCGAATTATGTGGACGCATTTAAAAAAACGAAAACAGTAGTCTATTGGGCATAATTCTTCAGTTTTTTTCTTTTCTCTTTCCTTTCTTTCATCTGTGCTTTTATATTCCTTTGCGGAAAAATGAATCACTACCAAAAATGAGGTTTCAATTTGCTGAGTAGAGCCATTCAAAGGAAAATTTACCCTCTTCAACTCTGGCCTGACCAATTGGTGCATCTCTTTTCATTTAGCTGATGATTTAAAGCAAATTTTTAAAAGAATAAAGTACAGGATGTTTAAATCCAAAGCGATTTTCTCGTAAATCAGGAACATTTTTCCTTGAAGCCCAGCATCTATCAGTAACTGATTGTCAAAAAGCAGATGTGGACGGGGTCTAAACAGAAACAAAGCTCCGGGTCTCTGTGGGAAGCAGCGTTTGGATCTCCTCGTTGGTTTAAAGCTGGCCTTATATAACCTTTCTAACGCTGACTGTTCAATACTCTTGTAATCACACTTATTAAAAAACATTTCTCTGTTTTTTGGGGTTTTTTTAAATAGGAATACGGTAATAGTAGAGAGGCACGCTGCCTTCTTACCGTAACGGGTCACACGAGGTCCTCTTTGTTACTCTGCAGTATATCAGAACACCTTCTTTTGCAGGATTTTGTACATCTAAGACCTCAACGTTTTTAAATTCCTCTCCTTTTCTACGATATCTGCTCCGTGTAACTGTTCAGGACCCAGCGGGGTCATGAGCTTTTGGACTGAAGCACCATTTCACCTGGTGCAAATGTGTACATCATCAGAGGCCATTGCAAACACACACACACACCCAAAGCTTTACACAGCCAGAGCTGTGCTTCAGCATGCCAGTATTTGTCTCAACACCCGGCTTAAACAATTACAAATGTTTTCTTTTTCCTCATATTTTGATATAATGTGCTCTATGCTATTCCTGTGGCCTTTCAATATGAATATACTGTATAATCTCAGTATATGTATACATTTTGAATTTATATGCAAAGTTGATCTCATATTACGAAAACAATACGATCGAGGTTCCTTGTTTGGATTCGTATCCCATTTACAATAAAACAGTGAGCAGCAAGAACTTGATCATTTGCACCCGAGGACAGGAATATTTCAAGGCGCAGCTTTTCTATTTAAAGAGTACACGGTTTATTTTGAGCTGCTTTCTTCTGGGTGGTGTTTTTTTGTGTGTGGGGGTGTGTGTGTGTGTCTGTTTGGGTCTTTCTAACATCAAAAGAGAAATAGAGTCATTTTCTCTGTTTGTAAATTTCCCAGATCACGGGAACGGACGTTTCTGTGTCCTTAAACCTGTAGCTACAGTACATGCGCTTGAGAGAGGAAGGTTGTGTAAAAAATCGAGAGCAGACAGAAGAGCGTGAGGAGGCGGTGCCACGATAAAACAAAATGAAAGGAGGAGTGAATGATTTGATGTTACCTCAGTGAGGAATTCTTCAGGGATATTGTTTTTTTGTTTTCTTTTCTTTTTTGACAATGCATCTTGCATCGTGTTACAGCTTAAAAGTCACGTGGAATAGCTGTTTTATTTTGTGCTGTAAGCGTTTTTTTGTTTGTTTTTTTAAAATAATGATAAAAAAAAAGATGCAATCTGTCTCTGTATTAAAAGGACGGGCATGTTAACCAGGGCAGTGTCACCTTTCTGTCTACTGAGAGAAAAGTGATTGACCCTACGTATTGTACAGTGTATGGAAGCAACTCAAGACATGTTTATACAGCAAATAAATCTTGAACTATTTTTTTCTTTAACGCGTGTTCCTGTTATTTCTCACCACCAGGTTTTTGTTAAAATATTTAATCATTCATAAGTTTTTATATGGCCTTCCAAACTCTATAACACATAAAAAGAGCCTGTACAATAACAATTTTGTGCTTAAATATTATTTCACCAATCAAAGCAGTTTTTATCTGCATGCTGCCAAATTAGATCAATATGAAAAGAGATTCAGTATGATTTAATATTAAAAAGTATTCATCAAATGCAGAGAGAGCTATTTATTCATATCTTAGAGGTGTGTTAATGGGTTTTATCAATACATTTGGGCACAAATGGTCATTTAAGGACATTCATGATCTTGATATGGCCCAAAATGAAAATTAGTTTGACACCCCTGCTGTATGTGAACAGTAAATGATGGCAGTGAGGAAGTAAGGAGAGGAAAAAGAGCTTCCAAAGACGCCATCGTGAGATGAGCTGACTATAAATATCTCTGCTCTTCCCTCCTCGTCTCTTCCAGCGATGCCCTCTCACTTCTGCTTCCCACTACAATTGCTCGGCTTCGCCTTGGCAAAGATTTCAGCTGTTGCACAACCAAGTGAGCCGTTTAATTCATAGTAAATGAGAGCGGATATTACACTGACAGCGGAGGTGATATAAAGGAAATTAAAACCCCACCCTGTTTGAACAGAAATGACACTAAAAACTGAAGATTCGGGCCTCCTGGTAGCACAATGTGAGGGTTTCCCACACGTTTATCAGCATCGCGTAATCTGAAATAGTTCAAGTGCGGTTTCCTCTTACACTGTTTTCATAGTAACAAAAAATCTGATGGCTTATACACAGATTTCAGGCTGGCTGACAAAGAAAGATGCATGATTTATGATGGATTTCCCGCTCTACAAGGTAATCTAGTTGTGGATAATTGCCAAACACTTCAGATGCAACTAGGTTGGTATGTAGTTGATTTAAAGAGTGTAATTATCCAACTTCTACACAAAAGACCGCATGTCAAAACCTATTGAGCTTAAAGGGCCTTATAATGAAAATAATTGGATCTAATCACCTGAGAGCACCTTTAGAGGCTTGTGGGGACAATCTGTTTATAAGTGAAACTTAAAAGGTTGTAGACAACTGGGAGACCGTAAAGTTAAAACCAAATATTAACAAACACTGTATAAAAAAAGCACATATTCTTTTTCTAACTGTGTCAGAAAATAGAACTAAACTTCTGATATTTATGATGACCAAAATGATTTTGTTGCTACAGGTCAAGACAAAATTATGGTTCAGACTTTTTGTTTTTATCAAGGTAGTTGCATACATTTCCTTTGTATAGTAGAATTGCCTTTAATCTATATGACGTCTGTATTTTGGATTTTCTTCCACGTCTCTTCACAGTCGTGACAAAACTGATGAAACAAAGTCGGGTTTATAATAACTAGCCTCAATCTCATTAAACTTTTCCCTCTGACCACTTTGTGATGGTCACTCCCCATTTACAATCTGCCATCACATTTCTTTCTGAAAATCAGTGAACCTTGGCCTTCACTGATGAGGAGTGTGTGAAGCATTAGTTAAAACCACTTAGAACTGAATCTCATGATATACAGCTCCGAAAAAAATGAAGAGCCCACTGCAGTGAGCCCCATTGAAAACCTCCTGGCTATTCCACCAAATACTGATTTCTGAACTCTTCCTCAGTTAAAAGTTAATTACTATTGCTGTTTCTGAATGAGTATCAACCAGTTTTATTTGTATTATTTGAGGTCTGAAACCACTGCATCCTTTTTGTTATTTTGACCATTTCTCATTTTCTGCAAATAAATACAAAAATTTTGCTTGAAATTTCAGGGACATGTTGCTAATAGTTCATAGAATAAAAGACCAATGTTCATTTTACTCAAACATATGCCTAGAAAACATAAAATCAGAGAAACTGATCATTTTAAGTGGTCTTTTAATTTTTTCCAGATCTGTACTCGAGTGACATATTATGCACCATTTCATTTTGGATGTGCAAGAATTACTTACTTTAAGAGCCACAGCGATGACATTTATTCACAGCTGAAACATGTTTTTTAGTTTGTACTAATTAGATAGAGAAATGCACCAACTGTTGTGTTAACGTTAAGACTGATGTGAGAGATGCACCAAAGCACCTGAAAAAAAAAACTGTAAAAGTTCATTTTTAATACCTTTTCAATGCATGTTATTATGTACTTCTTAGTGCTGGCATTGCAAAAGAAAAAAAGAAATAAAACCTTGTTAACGTTCATTAAAGTTTGATAAATTTGAAAAAGTTCAAAGATGTCATTTAAAGTTTTTTTATTTTTTATATAAACAGACTTTGGAGAGAAAAAAAAAAGCACCCACTCAAGTTAGTGGCAGTTTTCAAATACTGATTCCACAAAAAATTAAAACTTGTCTAATAAAGATTTAAAACACCCACCCATTAATAGGACTGATGAGTGATGCTCCTCTAGTTTTAACACCATGTCTGTACATGTTTGCAACGACTGGAAATATTTCCAAACTGTCATTTTCTTTGTGTTGTAACCATGGGAAAAGAGTAGCCATCTTCCTCCAGCCAGTTACTGACAAGCAGGGTTAAGCAACATGTGGGGGAGGGTGTAGCTCACTGTTCTGGGATCCATGAGAAAACTCCAGACAACTTCTCTAGAACTTCACCATAAAATCTTTAAACCAGAACAGTCCAACAATTTTATTTATTTATTTATTTTTTGCTATTTTTAACACCTAAAAACATCAGTTTAAGTCTTTTAAAGTAATATTTTATGTAAAGGAATGTTACTAATGGGGAAAATAAGCTAAGATGCCACATTTATTTCGCTTGAAATAATAACAGCTTAAGAAACAGCATTTCTTAAGCTGTTTCAAGACTCGTGGCTCTGTTTGAAGCAGCTGTAAAGAGCAAACCTTGTGTCGTGCTACCTGTCAGCTGCTGAACCACAGTGAGTTGTCTAGAAAGAAACGTTGAGGAAAAGAAATCACTGACATCTCATCAGCACGCAGTGCCAGTTGCCGAAAGAGTAAAAGCACAGTGAAATCTCATTTCTGGAGTAAATGCATGTCTTGGTTGTGTAGAGCAACTTTTCTGAGGTTAGAGGTAATCAAATTGGAAAGAAGATCAGTTTTCTTTTAGACTATGATCTCAGCTGCTAATATGTACTGAAGGATGTGTGTGACTGTGGGCACCGGATGTCTTTATGTACGCAAGAGCAGCCATGTGAGAGTTTTTGACTTTGACCTTGTTCTTCAACAGCAAACAAATTCAGGTTTTCTATTTGTTTGCCCCCCAAATCAGCAGAGGCCAGTGGGAATGTTTTTTTGCTGTTTTTCTTGTTAATAAATTTAGACTAATGATCCTAATTCAGGTGTCTAATATATTAGTTTTCTTCATCCACTCTCTCGGCGTTAATCTTTCTAAACCGTCTCTGAAACCTCCTCCGTTTTCTTTAATTCACTTCTGCTTTGGTGTCTCTTTCACTTAATCCCGATATCACCCCTTCCTCTCCTTCCTCTTCCTCCTCTCTGCTGTAAGTTGAGTTGGACAGGGCGAGGGTCAGGTGCTTACCGGCCCAAGAAATTGCGTCACACATCCTCTCAGAAGTTAAAGGTTAACAGCAGCGACTGATTACCGCACTACGTGACCATTGACTCGCAAACATGCGGGTTTGTCTCTGGAGAGTGATAATAAAGTCCAATAAATTGGGTTTTAGTGACAGAAATTGTAACATTTTGGTAAAAACACTCCAGAAAGAGACACTATTTAATTTGGAAAAAAAATAAAAATCAACAAAACTTTACCATTTTTAGCAATAAAGAGGAGATGATACAATCAAAACATGATATCATACTCTGTCTTCTTTTTAGAATAAGGGAAAAGAAAACCAACAGATATAGAATAAGAATAAGATAATATTTAATTATATGACTATTTAGTCAACTTACAGCACTTCTACCACAGAGCTCTGGTCACCTCTTTCAAACTGATTGTATCTTAAGGTCATTCAGACTTTTAGTTGGCAAATGTGACCAATTTATGTCACAGAGAGTTGAGTTTAATGGTCCTTTTGTGTTTATAGAGATCAGATTGACATCAATTAAAAGTATCAAAATCCTTGACAAGACCTGAAGAAACTTTAACTCTGGAAACTGCAAACAAATTAAAAAAAGCTACAAATAGCTATAAATCAGCTGAAACTTGTCTAAATCAATGTCAATAAAACAAATTTCAAAACCTGTGTTACCAAATCAAATTTCAGACCTCATCCTAACTGACTCAGAATTGAAATAAGATGTATTACTGTCGTTTTTTTCCACAAATGACTTGACAAAATCATTTTAGGAAGAGTAGATTAAAAGCTTGGAATTGCATGTTTTTTGTGCTATAAATGTCTCACATCTCCTTAAATGCATTTTTAACATTTTCTAGCTACATCTATTTCAGAGAAATAGAAATTGTCGTCTATGAATCACACTTTATGTCTGTCTGCATAAAGATCCATCCATCTCCCCCCATAAGAAGCAGCTATTAGACTCATTCTCCTATCTGGTATTAATGACTGATGAATGAAACATCTGGTGTGTCCCCTAGAGTCAGATTTGCAGCCCATTAGCACATAGACTCTTTTGAACTGCCCCATCCTGTCAAGGCCAGAGCATCTAAGTCCTCATATTTTACCTCTGCTGCCCCTTGGAGACAAACTGAAGTAGAAACGACTGCCAGGTGTGACAGTCACCATGCAGTCACACACGACTCTACATCTGGATAATCTTGAAACTTGAACACAGCCTTTTAATCTTAAACATTAACAAGTCAGAAACAATTGCACTACAGTTTGAAGAAGAAATAATTGTTGATTTTTCTATCATCTGTGTGTTCATTGGATGTTTTTTGCGTGTGAAACTAAAGGAAACAGGTTGTGCGCTCTCTGGTCTGAATCCCAGCCTGTCATAGTTCTAGACAACCTGACAGACAGAGGTAACGTTTGAATCTGCCTACCTTTTCACAGAAAAAAAAAAACAATAACTCTGCACCACTTTAGCTCTCCTGTCCTGCACCTGACCTAGAAAACGCTGTGCAGGATGTTCGCATGCATCACTTTTTCTGCATGTGGGTCTGAATCGAAATGAGATGCAGAGTCGTTCTGATGTGGTGAAGAATCACGTTTTCCACCGTTACATTTACACATATTTTTGTTCTAATTAACCGAATATTAAATTCAGATCAATTCAAAAATGGTTTTGATTCTTCAGGATACGTTCTTAAAAACCAGCAGAACTTGTGGTAAATGTTCTTCCTTTAGCTCTGTATTGTAGAATGAACCATAGGATTACTCATTAGTGAAGCAATTGACGAGCGAAGCCATTCATCTAAATAAATGTTCTGTGCTCACTTCCTTCCCATACGCAGGCTCTGTCACAGTCACCACTTTTCCACCGTGTTCATTTCTATCTGTTCTTGCAGATGAAGGCCCGAAAGGACACTCAGAGTTTTTTTGCGCGTAACAATCCATCGATTGTCCTTTTTCCTTCCTTTATTTCAGCTCCTCTCACACGCTTGAAAAATTTGCCGCACACTCAAGCTGTAGCGTGAAACCCACGAGGACACTCAGTCCTCTGGCTGTGAGGCATAGAAATGAGGAAGTGGAGATAAAAATAATTTTTGCAGGCTGATCCGTCTGATGATAACAGAGTTCTCCCTGGCTGTTGCCATGGTAACCGCGAACCAAAAAAGAAAAAGGGAAGTTGAACTGTTGCAGAACTGAGCGGGCCCAAAAATACCAGGATCACTGCCTTCAGGGGGCAAATTTGTGCATGTGGACCTGTTAAAGGAATAGTTCAAAATGTTTTTCAGTGACATATGTTGCCTCATATGTCACTATGAGGCAACATATTACCTGTAGTAGACAGAATCTGTAGTAAACAGTTTGGAAATAAAGGGAGAAATGGTAGATGAAGCCTCCAGACTGAGCAGGTATTCTGGATTGACAGAATACGTGCAAAAAGGTTTATTTTAAACCATTTTGCACAAGATGACTTCTAATTTCCTCCTTTTAATTTCAGACAAGACTGAACTTATTTTGGACCAGAGACTCACAAAGACAATTTTTTAAGTCTGTCACTTTCTGTGGATGGCATTAACTCGGTTCTTGGTTTAAAGAACTCTAGTGTTATTTTCAAGCATAATACCCTATCTAAATGCTTATTTAACAGATTTCTAGGTTATAAATATCATGTTGTAATTATTTACAAGCTGGATGTTCAAAAACATTCAGTATGAAGCCTTCAGCTTATCCAAAATACAGCAGCTAAGAGTTCTGATAAGAATTATTTTAACTTTTCTTCATTTGCTCAGTTCATCCAGAATAGAACTAGAAATTACCCTTTCCTTTTTAATAAAGATTATAGTTAGAATGGCTCAGGTTATCCTGAGTTTTCCCTGTAGCAGCAACTATAAACCTCCACTGGTAGAGGATACACTGACCGCCATTTTTCCTCACTCATCAATTATGGTCATGTGCAGATATTGCCGACATTAACATTCTCTATCTATTTTTTTTTTTGCTTCACACTGTCACATGCTCATTGTGAAGGATTGCTGCAAAGTTGACAGAATGCAACTTTGCAGCAAATGTGTGCATTATTGCCACACATTTATTCAGAAAGACATATTGCTGCAAAATCAGCAACTCAATGCAATCCTCTGGGAAATCCTTAGAAAACTTTTTAAACTGAGCTTAACTGCGCTTTCATATAAAGAGCATCACTATGGGATGTAGATAATTGATTTGCATCTGTCTATATGATTAGGCTACATTGATTTTATATTTCTGTATATAGACTGGACCTGTTCGTTCTGTAGACAAAAGTTGTAAAATATCTTCATAGAAAAAAACTCATGAATATAATAGAAATAAATTATTTCCCACCAACAACAAGACAAATTACATTAAATGCATTTTACAGCAAAGATGATGCAATGTGACCATTTCATCATAATAAAGGGATAAAGGCTCTCACCTTTTATAAAATCTGATTTGATTAAAAATCAGAATAACAGCTTGAGAAAAGCTAGTAAAATTAGCTGTAGAGATATTTTTGGTTGATTCAAAGAAACTCCTTTTCAGGATATGAAAGTAAATGTGGTTATGACTTCAAGTGACCCAATGCTTATGACATTAAACTGCACTATAAATGATTGAAATATGTTAATAAAAGCCCAGAATTGCGACGGCATTCATGTTAAGGATGACTGTAGAGAGCTGCAAGCAGTCAAGGCTTCTACTAGAACCTGGTAATTCTGTTTCTGACTTGTTTGCCAGATCTCTTCTTCCTTTCATCCATTGTTCTGCACATTTACACAAAGATGTCCCAATCTGTTTTGGGCTGCAGCCGGAGAGTAAAGCATCCGTTCTAATTGTGTCTAGTATGCTGTGGGATGAAGGTTTAATCTTCTCGGCCCTCATATGTACCAAATTTGAGCATGCTGATCTCCTGTCTCTTCGTGATACTGAGAAATGATGATGATGTTTCAGCTTCCTGAAGAAGTACTGTATTAACCACCAGGGATAGGCATGGGGAAAAAACACTTAAATATGACTCATGTGTTTCTCTGGTTGGTTCACTGAGCTCTGGACTCTAGCCAGAATCTTATCTGACCCCATTAGATTATTTGTATGCTTGCACAATCAAACCCTGCAAACTGCCACTGACTAGAACTGCAGTGAACTGAACCCAGATCAAATGAAGAGAGGCACAGCAGACCAGACTGTGCCTTGATTATTAAAGTAGCCAGCAGCAGGGAGGCCGAGTAATTCAGCCCTCTGTGCAGATAAATAATCCCTGCTGGATTCAGCGAGAAAATGAGCATTCACTTGTTCCTTTGGTGGACCAAATCAGGATCTCATGCTGTACTTTGACCTGACTTTGCACTGAACTAAGGAATCAATATTTTGATAACTGTATTACCAATAAAAAAAAAAGCTTTTTCAAAGAAAAAGTAGCAAAATTATGATGATAATCACACAATAAATGGTTAATTTAAAAGCAAACAAAATCTGCCTATACTTACCCATACAAGTGGTGTGATTTAAACTTAATGTTTGAGAAAAACCATCATAAATAATTAAAAGTCCTCTTTTTTTACACTTCACAATAACACCAACACAAGACAAAGGGACAGATTTCTCACAGGACTTCAATAGTTGTGAGATTATTGTGAAAAATATTCACCGCCAAATATAAAACAATTAAACTTGAGGTTTTTAGAGAAAAATCTAAATCCCTTCATCCTCTACTAATACGAGATTGGGTAAAGGAGGAAAACCCAAACATCCTTCACTTTTACTGCATTGTCCAGCATATTTTATGGACGTGAATAAAACTTCAATGAATTTGTGTATTTCACTGATAAACCCTTCTGTCTGGTGAAGCTAAAGCTTTTCCTGGCCTACATTTCAGAAAGCTTGTTCAGCACAGTGAATGAGGCCTTGTGTTACGTTGAGTTTCTTTAAAAAATGCAGTAGGATTCCCACTGAAGTATTCTTGAGATACAGGAGGACATCGGCTACACATAATTCACAATTCCAATGTCTGTCATTTCCCTTTTCCTCTAATGCAGTACTAAAGGCGGCCTACTATACTTCGTTGAAGACATTAGGATAGATCAGTGGGCTACACAAAAGATGTTCATTACATTTTGTGGCACAAAATAATTCTTATATAACATTCTTATATAGGCTCAGTATTGCCTGTTTTGAGCTACTTTTCAGAATCAGCTATTTTAGGCCTTTTGTCACTTTAAATCTAAATAAAAAGCTGCTGGTCATGCCCCCTTGCTCAACATTCACACTTACACATGAAAATGGTTGCAAAAACATGCGCAATTATGCAACAGTACGTTTTTGAAGAGCAGAAGAAGAGTCTCCGCAACAACCAACAAGAATGCAAGTAGTTTCTAAATAGTATCACTTGCCTTTATACAGCACATGGAGCGGTAAAACTACTTAACTTGCTTGGGTAGCAATTCTTGACTTGGCTGGGGTTGCTAACTAACGACACAGCAGAATGTAACAACAATCAAGAGGTTTTTGAAACGGCACGACCTAAAAGCATTAACTTATTGCCAAAAAATATATGTTTTGTTTTACATTATGTTAAATTTTTAGAGTTGACACCCAAATGGAAATATAAATTTTGCATAAAAGATCCCATTTAACATCCTTGGAGAGTCCTTAGAGAATCCTATCAAATGAGCAATCTCATTTATTGGTAGGATTTTACACAAAGCACACTGAGCCTCTGCCTTTGTGTGAGCGGCCAGCTAACCTGAACAGTTGCTAATGTAAATCAGATCAACATGCAATTTTTCAGCTCAGCTGAATTGTTTTGCATTTGTCACATTGTATAAACTAGCTCAGCTCTTCATATCATGGGAAAGTGGGTATTTGTTTAGTCTAAGCAGAAACTGAAACCAAATAAAACCATTAAAGTGAACCTAATCCCTCCAGCATAAGCTAATATGATCCAAATATCAGTGTAAACAATTTGCATCATAGTGCACCAAGCTCAGAGTTTAGAAACCTTCGGTCCTGAAGACATTTGTACGCTTTCTGCTCAGTTATTCAGCCTTCTTAAATTCTCGTGTAAACCTAAACTGTTCAGCGTGAACAAGTTGTAGAGTGGGTAGATATCATTTCAAATTCCTTTTCTGTCTTGTCAGGCTGCCTTTGTTGTTCAGGTGGAGCTAACGTGTGCAGGCTGCATCTCAAGTGCTTTATTATTGAGGAGTACACATGATTTAGGAATCAAAGCTCTCTGGCGGATTCAAAATAATCATAAATGTTCTTTCCACATTGTAATTTCATTACGGACTCACAGGATGTTCTGGTTTTATTCAAACTATCTGTAGCTAACTCATCCTGCTGCATTCTGCCTCCCTCTACTCATCCATTAAACCCTTGGCTCTACTCTGAAACCCCATGCATGTGTGTCTCACCTAATTAGTGTCAGTTATCTGTGGGGAGAGCTGTAGATGCGGCGTTGAGAATGAGGATGTCAACAAGTCATTTCCTGCGGGAGGTACGAGACACTGTGTGTGTAAGTGTTGTGTGGAGGGAAATAATGAGCTACAAATGCCCTGGTCATGTTGTGGTCCAAGCTTCATGTCAGAGCTGATTATTGGTGAATGCGAGCTTTACGATGCAGCAGCTGAGACATCTGCTACTGTGCGAATGAGCATTCTGGCTCGCCCAGATTAGTTTCTATCATTCTGAGAGGAATCCCTTTAAGTGGAGGAGAGATTCCTGCAGTGCCAGTAAAAAAAGTGCTAAATATAGTCTGTTAAGAGAAGAGCCCCATAACGAGGTCTGATTTTTATATAGTTGAGATGTTATTAAAAATAAAAGTGTCTTCAACACTTTGGCACACCTGGTAAAGATGTGTTAATAAGTACAGATTTAAATAAATTCCTCTTTTAGTGCAGTACTGTGGAAAAAGAAATTGAGAAATTCATCCTTTAATTTGAGAACGTCTTTGTTTTTTGACCTCCCAAGTTATAATAATAATGATTATTATAACTTGTAATTGAAATTGAAACATTACTTTTTTTTAATTAACCAGGATTTAGAAACATTTAAATTAATAAACCCATGCATCCTTATTCTTTAGTGTATAAATGTGTCATAAAGGTAAAAATGAAAAAAGAAACTATTTTACTAAAGACCAATCCGCTAATTTTATCTTGTCAAAATGCACAATTAAAAAAGACTAAATATGAATTTGTGTATTGAAAACTCTTCAAGAACCACAGCAAAGAGTGACATCTTCACCAAGTCTTCATAAGACACAGTTTATTTGGAGGCTTTGTGAACATATTTAACAGGGATGTGTCAAAAACAATTTAAAACAAAAGACCGAACAGGAAAAGCAGCTTGAGAAAATTCAACAGAACATGAAAAAAATCATATTTCGGTGACAAATAGATGCAGAAATCAGGATCAGGAGTCATTTCAATGCAGAAAGCAAGACCAACGCAAGCAATACAAGAAAATGTTTGAACTAGATGGAAAGACCTCAGATCCAGAGATTTGTCATGGATTTAACACTCACTTCACTTGTTTCTGAGCATTTTATGGGTTTTTTTGTTCAGGTTGTCTTTTGGGGCGGCGGTTTCTGTTACGCTGCAGGAGTAAGACTGAAACGAATTCAGAGTTGCCTCTAAATTGAGTTCAAGCTAATAGCTGTGATGAGTAGCAGTGTGTGATGGGGTCAAGTCAAATTAATTACAGGCAGCAGACACCCAGGCATGTCGAAAAAGACCCTCAGCATCGAAGAAAGATTTTCCACTGCAGAGTGACAGAGGAGAGGTGCCTTTCCTGTTTGCTTACGCTCCTTTGTCTCTGATCTGTGATCATTTATTGATATGTTGTTTTGACTTTTTGTGTGTTTCGTGATGGTTATCTGCTACTCTGCAGCTGTTGTCTGCAGACTTTGTTCTTTTTTTCTATTTACAGGGAAAAGGTGTTGGCCAACAGGGCTGATTAACACAACAGTGTTAGATAATGAAATCAAGAAGGAAGTCAAATTCTAAGTTTCACAAAATTAATGGAGTTGGACTAAATGAGCAGCATTTTCATCACGTATTCAGTAATGTTCGGTGTTCTCTGGTGGCTATGGACCTAAATCCCTGCAAATACAAATGGCCAGCAGAACATAATATTTAAAACATCCATTTTTAGTTAACTTTAATGAATTTTGCACAAAAATAAAAACTGATCAGAGTCAGAATTGTTGCAAATGTCTCTGCCAGACTCATCTGGAAATTAGGAATATTTGTTCAGCATGCTGAGAACTGGCGTTAATAATGACCTTCATTAGTAAAAAATATTTGAAAAATGTTGTATTTTTATGTGTGTGTCCAAGAGACACAGGTTGAGCACAAAATGAGGGGATATTAGAGGATTGCACCAAATAAAACATGTTAAATCTACCAGCCAGTTGTAATTAAAAAATATGCGTTACTTCTTTGGAAAATAAACATATGCAGCATTGTGACCTTCTGAATTTATCGAAGGATTACCATGTAGGATTTTGAAGCATTTTCATCTGATGTCCTCAACATTTTTCTTCAGGAACACATCTCAGTTTTTAGAGGTTATTTTTGTTGCCTTGAGTCTCAATATAGAAGCAGCAGAGCCAGTATTTCTACTTGTTTTCATTTTCAGTCCAATATGACCATTCAAGGACTCAAGTCCTTGAATTTATGAAAGAAATAAAAATATCTTGACAGTGGTGTGAATCTAATCTGTTATAAATTTTG
The DNA here is from genome assembly GCA_903066815.1 of Brachyrhaphis roseni. Classification (NCBI taxonomy): domain Eukaryota; kingdom Metazoa; phylum Chordata; class Actinopteri; order Cyprinodontiformes; family Poeciliidae; genus Brachyrhaphis; species Brachyrhaphis roseni. The sequence continues at coordinate 49,608 of CAEFZY010027081.1, forward strand.
TCAATATTCCCACTGAAGTAGTTTGTTACAAAGGTACAATAATTTGATTGCACATCAGATTATCAGCATATTATCAATCAGGCTTTATCCTTTTCCCATGTTTGTCTTTCTACATTGAGCCTTTGTTCTGAGAATAGTTTCATTTAGTCAAACAGCCTGGTTTTCATATCTAAATGTGTGTTTTATCAGAGATTGTTTGCTGAACATGCAGGGCTGAGTGTGCCTGTCTGCTTCACTCTGACTAATTCTCACTGTGGGAAAGTCTTGGCCTGTCCTTGGCCCAATGCAACAGATTCCACCATGTGACAGATTCTCCGCATATCAGACGACTCTGGTGTCCATGTCCACTTCCTGCCCTCTGGGGCACATGCCATGAGCGTGCTCCAACACACCAATGGACACCTAAACCCTGGCGTCCAATCTGTCTTCCTGTCTGAGTACGTACGATCCGCAGCCCAGCCCAAGTCCACACAGCTGCCAGTCATATCAGGTTGCAGCACTCAACCTGAAAATAGACCCTTAAGCCATTAATATCCAACATAACGTGATCCACAGAGCTTCCTGTTAAAGCAATGAGGAGATACAGATGGTTCACCTGAAGTAAACTGGGCTTTACACACATTTTAAATGTTCTATGTTAATGCTGCAGTATGTAACTTCTATAAAAAATATGATTTTTACATAGTTGCTACAACTATCACCACATAATTGCTACAGCTATCATGAATATTATGTCACAACATAATATACATGTTGTGACAGTATATTATGAAACAGATAATCTGTGAAGCTCCTTGTCATATGAAGAAATACGCTGTGGTTAAAAACAACCAATCAGAGCCAGAAGGTGCGTCTTAGTGCTGTCAGTCAACCTTAGGAAAACCATTTATCCGCCATCATCAATGGCCATGGTAACTAGCCTTAGCTTTCACGACAGGCTCTGCTAATGGAGACAAGCTGTATCATCACACGGAGCAAGGGGTGAGCAAGAGAGGGTGAGCGACATGCACTGATTCGTTGTTTCTAGTTAGCACTTGGAGCACTGGGAGAAGGAAGTGGTGCTTGATATTTGTCACAGATTATGTCTCATTTTATACTGTCATAACATAATTTTGTCTTTCAAACTCTTATTGTGATGTTGCTCTGTACAGACAGCTATCTCAAAACATTTACAGTGGTGTGAAAAGGTGCTAGCTCCCTTCCTGATTCCTATTTTTTGCATGTTTGTCAGGCTTAACAGCTTCAGAACATCAAACCATTTTAAATATTAGTCAAAGACTCCTTTTCCATTAATTACTGGACCAAGGCAGTGTCAGCTCAATCATGCAGGGCTCTTCAGCAAACATATTATACCCATCCTCAAACAAAGCATGAGTCGCCTTTCTTTGGGCCTCATATGGTTAATTGAGACTTATTTTAGCATCTTGCAGTCTGCTTTCAGGATTGAGCTTGAAGGGTGAGACCTGGACACAAGTCAAACCTTGTTACAATTCACCAAAACATCCTGTAAAATGGTCTTTGCATCAGTTTTTATTGATCAGTTGATCAATTATTCAACTCAAATTTCATGTTACTAAAATGTATTTTTAATATCCACAGAAGAAAATATGTTTGAAGCATATAATCAAATGCTAATGCGGGGTATCCTCATTTTTTCTGTATCTAAATGTAGTCACATAACTGCTTCACTCTCACAGGTTATTCTCTTCAAGCAAACTCTGAATACCTTCTTAACCTTCCACCTTTACTGTATTTTAGTTTCCAAATAAAAGTTGGAAGATGGCATATAAAGTTTGTACAAGTCCTCTCACCAGCAGTCAGTTCTGGGGGAGAAAATGATTCATCTTTGAGTCAAAGCCTCAGAAGCAGTTTCAGTCTGGGGCTCAATGGAAAAGAGACTCTTATCTGGTGAGTAGGTGTTCTTCAGGCCTATTCCTGGTTGGAGTGCCGACAGACAGGCTCAAGTGTTTCCTCTGCTTTGTCACCGGCAACACACACTCACAGAATGACCCAGACACACACGCACAACCCGACACACGCAGTGCTGTGCCAAAGCACTCATGAAACCCTCACAAATCAACACTGGCTCAGTCTGGGGTGTGACAGGACGCACACACAAACAGAGGGCCTGATATTCTGTCGCCCTGTCACGATGGCAACTGCTCCCCAGAAATCGCCAGTCTCCTCAAGTGCAAGACTGTTTATATGTGAAAATGTAAGGATCTCTCCACATACACGCCTGTGTACATAAGCATGTAATTAAATTACTGTCAGTATAAATGTGTGACTAACCTTCACTCCTTCACGATGAGAAGGTGTTCTCTTGAAGGAAAGGTTTCATTCCTTATTAAAACTCAGACAAAAATGAGAATTTACAGGACTTGTTATTCTTCACAAGTAGAAACTTATTTAACAGCTAACAAGCTGAGACGGTGTCGAGGACCAGCATTCTGTGTCTACAGAAATATTTCATGGTTTAAATGGGACCTACTATACTAACTTCAGATTTTATGCATTTTCATACTTCCATTTGGGCCTCAACTGCTTTTAAAAACAGTCCAATCTCTTAAAAACAAAAACACCCAGACATTTTGGCAATAAGTTAATGCTTTTTGGTATCTGGAAAACGAGTCATTTCCAAAACCTCCCGATTGTGGAATCACTCTGCGCTGTTACCTAGCAACCCCAGCAAAGCCCAGCCCCTCACCTAGCAGCCAAAGTGGTCATCTGGTTTTACTGCTGTGTGCACCGTACAAAGGCTGCTGCAAAACATAGTTGTTTTGTTTTTGACTTACTGTCCAGAAACCACTTGCTACATATATTTTTTCATATTTTAGTTTACTTTGTCCCTCCTATGTAGAATAATATTATGACAACAATAAACAATATCTTATGAAAGTGAATTTAAACTGTCTTCTTTAGTTCATTTGTATTGTCTTCACAGTGTGAAAAAGTTGAAATGTTTGACAAGAGCTTGAATTTCACTACAGAAAAATCTGTATAAGAGGGCAAATATTTTTTCACATCACTAAATGTGTTTGTATCCGCCATGCTTTGACCATCTTTGACCTTCCCATCGTCTGTGGCACAGAGAATGTGGATCCGTTTGGACGTTTGGTTCATCAAAGCCAAAGCTGCAGTCAGTGCTGGGTTACCAGGGGCTCTTCCTGCTTCATTAATAGTTAATTAAGACCAATTCACTGCCAGACAGGAGTACTAACTAACTTCATATGTCTTCCTTTTATCCATTCAGACTCTCACTTTCAGCCTGTCTGTCTGCTGGTGTCGGCTGAGCGTCTACCTGCAGCACCTGAGCGTCTGTGCATACGTGAGATTGTTTTTAAATAAATGACCTCTAGACGAGATTGGATGTTTCGTCTGGAGGTCAGCCACAGGAGCTGAGAGATGTCTACTGTTTGTCATGTAGTAGCTTTGTTAAGTCAATGTGTGATCCTTTGTGGTGTGTGTGGGTGTGTGTGTGTGGGGGGGGGTGTGTGGAATGATTTCAGATATCTAGGACATTTAAAAACAAAGTAGTGATGAATAAAAACTTTATTAACTTATTAAAATTTGTAACTACCAAGAGAAATAAACTCTCAACAACATACAGGAATTGGCCCAGTATGGGTGGAAAATAGAGCTCAAATTGACATTTAAAAAAGTTTTTGTTTGAGTGTTTCTGTCATCTCTCCCACAAAACACCTCCCAAATCTTTGCAGCCTTCATTTGTCAAACAGGGACTAAAAGTACTTAACACAAAATATTCCCTCTGACAGTTAAGTCAGAAAAATGTTCTCTCTTTCTTTTATAATCAGGTCTATGAAATTTACTTTCATAGACCTGAACACTGAAACACTTAACATTGTTTAGCTACAAATAGATGTAAAAAGGGGAAAGCAACTGAAATATAAAAAAATATATATACAACAGCAAAAATAATAAGTAAATTAAAGCAAATAAATAAACTGCATTTTGTACATTTCCAACGCAATGAATAAAACATTTTCTTGTGCAATTTGTTTAAAGAAAAAAAAAATCTAAATTCAGAGTTTTGAAAAATTTTGTAAAATTTTTGTATTTGAATTACTGGAACAATACAATATGAATCTGAAGTCAACTACTAAAAACAGGTCAAAATGTTGAATTTTTATCTTATCTTCATCAAACCTTCCAATTTCTACTCAGTAGAATATTATTTGGATAGTGAGTGCAATAATCCACAGTGTTTTTATGTTATAATCTTGTTAGTATTACTATTACTGTTAAAATTGTTTTTTTAATATATTTTTTTCAACCCTTTTGGAACTTTTTTGTGAACCTTTATGTCTGATGTTGCTTTACACCTGACTTTCCCCTCGGTGGGACAATAAAATCTATTTCTATCCAATTCAGTTCCCTCTTAATGTACAACAACTCACTTCAATGTGAGCATTAACATGCAATGTACGCATTATATATCTTTAGTGTAGCAGAATTAGGATCCTTTGTTGTTGTTGACAAACACACGGCTCAGCCTGAAGGTGCCCCGGCCTGTAACTTCAGACCGGACTCAGGCAACGTAGAGGGATGGATGAGCGGATAACATTAATGATTCATGATGGAGGTCTGGTAGTTGTCGGTTACTGGCAGAGTGCCTGGTGTCCCTCCTGACCGGCTAAACGATGATGTCATGCTTTAGTGTATCGATTAAACTCTCCCGTCTAACACATCACTGCCTCTTTCTCCTTCTCTCATTGTTCCCTTGTTTTTTTTTTTTTTTTATCTTTCTGCTTCCCTCTCGCCTTCTCTTCCCTGCTCTTCTCCCCCTGCACTGACCTCATCAAGACCATCACCAGAAAACCAGATGTGGCCAACTAAAACAATAAAGCCTCCATCCACCAACCCATAAAACACAATGTAATCAGATGGGCTGTGCCAAGATCAAGATCAATACTTTCCAGTTAGACCCAGTACCCTGGAAGGCCAGTTTGGATGCTGCAGTGGGATGCAGATAGGGAGAGGAGGGGAAAGAAATGATTGATGAGGAGGCAGGGAGTTGGGTTACAGCTAAAGTGCACCAGAGAATCGATAGTTTGTGGAAACCCTGGCATACAGTCAGTTATGGACCGGTCTCTCATGGGATCGCCAGAGCTCAGGCCTGCTCTACAAGACAAAAACAACGGATTGTGTTTCACTTTCGAAAAGCATTAACCTCATCAATGTGAAAGGCAGCAGAAATGTTGGATGAATTGCATACACCTTCAAAAAAATACAAACTCCCCCCTCAGATCTGACCAAATGGTGGACAGCAGAAGATATTCTCTTGAAACTTAAGGATTTTTTTTCTGAAACCTTTCTAATGACCAACATTTAATTGCAAGATGATAATGAATGTACAGAACTTACCTACTAATGAATGTCATCAGGGATCCATAATACTTTATATTCTGTTTCTTCTTCTGTGATTTCTGAAGACATGAAGTTAGTATTTGCTTGGATCTCACACCTGATAGTCCAATAGACTTGGTTCGATTGGGGAACAAAATTGCAACATTTGTTACTCTTTCAGCTGGTATTGTTTGCTGTAAAAAACTTGATCTGGCAGTAATCAGGCATTATTGTGGCTGGTGAAATCGAACTTGCTATCTCAAAATATGTGATTAATCATAGTGGACTCAGAATTTTTCAAGGGAGTAATTACTTTTTCATTTGTAGGACCAGGTTGGTAGGATAGGTTTTTCCTTACTAAAACCTATCCAAGGATGTTTTGATTATTTAACATGCAAGTTTGAGAAAACAGAGGAAATCTGCAAGCAGGCAACTTTTTCCCACCACAATATTTTTCTATCACAGATTTGACCTCTCTCATTACTACATCTAAATATTTCTCTCCTTTGGCAACTTCTCCTCTTATTTCCAAGACCTCTCCCCACTGCTCCATCCTCTCTGTCAGACTCTGTTTCAGTTGAATGACAATCAAGCAGTAGCTTCTGAATGAGAGGGATTTGCTAACACCCCCTCTCCTCTGAGCTCCATATCTTATACACAAGCGCTACCATATAACACTGAGTAATCCACAACAGGGGATCAAACGGAGAACTAATTCCACTCTTCTGGAAACACACACACTGAGAGAATTTCATTCATTCAGCGAATGTCAGTTTCTCCTATTGGAAAGGAGTGAGTTGGGTCATCTTCATGGACACTAGTGTACAGAGACATGGTTACAATGAATTCAAATACAACTTTCTGCTTCCTGCAAATGTTGTTTGCACAAAGAAAGTTGGTTTGCTCTCATGTACAGAGGGATCTATTAGAGATGCAGGAACTGTACTCCATGCATTGTTTTTCAAATCTGCTGTCACTGCTTGGATAAACACCCTGTATAGGAAAATGATCACATCTTCTCTGTCTAGCGTTTTCCCTTCAACTTCTAAAAAAACAATAAGCCATAACATAATATTCAACACCTCTGAATCCAAATTATTTTCTTTAAAGGAACTTTTCCCATTGAAATTCAGTCTAACCTCATAGAAACCCTAAAACAACTTCTTTTTTTTTCCGGATGCATTGTCCCACCTCCACTCTCTGCATCACTGACATTCTTTATCCTAAAAAAAGAGACCTTTATCTGTAATGGATTGTTCATGCTGCCATGGGACCTAAATAGGCAAAAAAAAAAAAAAAACTTAAGATGTTATGGATCAGGTCCCTGTTTCTCCAACAGTTTGTGTTGTTTCCCTTAGCAGCAGATACAAACCAGATGCTGGAATGCGCAATTTCCGAGAATCACTGATAGTGTTACTGTTTACAGATCAGGTTTAATAATGCGTAGCAGACTTTTTTCCACATCATTTCATCATTATTGTTTACTTTCATTTAAAGCACATAAACCCTGCTAACTAAAGACACACTCACCGGAAATCTCTGTGCTTGCTGTGCTTGTTGTGTCTGCATAGAGTAGTTCAAACTTCTAGAAGCAAATAAAATGCTTCCATAAAGATGAAGATCTGAACATCTGGTCAGGGCACTGTTGTGAATCTGTTTGTGCCTTATTAATGTTAATTTGGGGGTTTGAATCATTTCCTCTCATTACCTGTATGAAACAATATCAAGCAGTTTACCTTCTGTCTCTCTGTATAATAAAGTGGTTTCAGTAATCTTCTTGGTGCTGCCCCCAGATTTGAGCTCTTTGATAACTGGAATATGATATACATTTGATTTAATCTTAAATTGTGTTCTTTTGTTTCAGGCAAACTCTGCTGTCCTTTTAGCAGCTTCCAATTGTGCATCACTTCGACCATGCAGGACCATGTTTAGAAGAACTGAGATATCCGTCCATCTTGCTTTCTTTTCCCTGATTAAAGCATAAATTAACATTTTAATTTAAAATCTCATAGCCAGAAGCAGACCTGAAAAGCACCTCTGAGCTAAAATCCTCAGTTAAATTTAAAACTTTTTTTTTCCATCCTTCAACAATGTGTTTAATCAACACCTTCATATCACTGTTAACTGCATATGTGTGATTAAGAAGATGAGAGACCTAGTTTTTCATCATCACGCTGACGGCACTGGGGTGCCAGATGTAAGCATCGACATGCACAGGCCAACCAGCAACGGACTTCCACTGTAATTACAGAGGCGCACACCGACGGCAGATTAATTCTTCTGCCAAAATAGTCTGGAGAGAGAAATGAGGAGAAAGTGGAGGAAATTAGGACAACAGGATGAAACTCCAGGAAGAAGTTCTGTTTTTTTTTTTTATACAACCTCAGATCATGTAAAGCTACCATAAAGCTACCATAAGTAAATTTTTTATGACACTGTTTTTTTTTATCACTCTCAGAAGTTGGCAGGTCTAACTTGACATTTGTCACTTCATAAGTAGCCTCCTTGCCAGTACAAAAATAAAGATGTTGGTGAAAAGCAACGCAAATATCCAAATGTTTCTAACTTTAGCTTCTAAAAACTGAAAAACCAGCAGAGAACTAAAGACCAGAGTTACCGGGAGAGTATCCAACAGGGGACCATAACATGATTTTAACTCTACCTTTGCAGCTTACTGTTTCATTAATCTAACATAGGCCCACTCAAGGCATGAGTCACTGTGTGATTGTTGTCAGCAATATCAGCTCCAAGCAAAATTGCAAAAGAGCGAAATGGAGGTGTCTGTGAACTAAACTTTTAGTCAAGTTTTTTTTTTCTGACAATTTGGGCTGTGATTGTATCAGATTTATTGTGTTTCATAGGCTGTTGGGTGTAATTTCCTTCCAAATTTATGAAGTGTAAAGCTGCAGAACCAGTTCCTATAATAAAACGTTTATTTATGCACCTTTGTGGTTGTAATGCAAAATCCAAATAAGTATTGAGAGGCTCTTGCACCAATTAGTTGCTAAACATTAAGTGGAAAACATGCATGTAGACACACAAACAAAATCAGTAAACCAAACAACAAATCTGCCCTCAGTGGAAAAGTTGCTAGAAGAAATCCTTTGTTGAAAGAAATCCTGTTTTTTGCATTAATGTGCTTTAATATAACACTTTTTTTGCCCATTTTTGCCTGGTGCTTTTTGGCATAAATCCTGTCACTACTAAGTGAATTTTCCAGAATATGAATTACTGAATCTGCACCCTCAATGTTTTGCTGAACTTGGTAATGAAAATCCCTGTGTGAAGCAACATTTATCTTCACCCCTGAAGCCAAAGTAATTATTTGTGGTAGCCTGAAGAAACTAATTAGATAATGATTCTGTATCTGGGTCTGAAAATGATACATAAAGAACAAACCTCTGATACAGGATGGAGAGTGGGTTTGTCTCCAAAGAAAAGAAGCTGAATAATCACACTCAATCTGGAGCTAAACAGCCCCATCAATAAGCATGACTCAGCGCCTGTCCTTGTGAGAGAAAGGGTCGTTTCTCGTCACCGATCCTCAGAAATTATACTGAAGGTCAAAATCACTCAGTCAGGACCAATGTAAAGATGCCTTCATTCTGATTTTTAAAACGAACACTTAAAGCTGCAGTAGTGAGGACACTTTAATGCAGTTGCATGTTTAAAATAAATATTTTCTTCATTTAAGATATGTATTCATTTTATCTACTTAAACTGCTGTTTATAAACGAGAATACATAATTGTTTTGGGTTGTCTCAGAAAACATAACTTTTTGTTTCTAAATAAACAAAACAACATTTCTACTTATATAATTTTAGGACACAATTATGCTAGCAGTCTGGTTTTAATTAAGATTTCCAAAGTGTGGAGCTGAAGGTTCAACAACATGAGAGCAGCAAGAGTGTTGGCTCTCTCAGGAGGCTTGTACCTTTTCACCCATTATTTACAGCATTATATAATCAATCATTTCTCACTATGCTGCACAGATAAATGAATATATATTTCTATTTTTATTTAACTGTTACATCTAAATGTCTGAAAATATCATTTACATAATAGTTGAAGCATTGATGGACTGTACTGAGAGCAGACTTAACTTATGCAAGAAGAAAATTATGCATCAATTTTCTGTAAAATTGTTTTAAATATTTAATGGAATTCAGATCTTGTGCAAGCTGATTAATCATGTGTTTATGTATTAAATCAAGTGACCATAAATATATCGAAATCACTAAATATAAGGCTCTTTGATGTACAAAGAAAAGAAAATCTCCACTCCACATGTAACTGCTAGATTGTGATGATGGGGAAAAATTTATTTATTTATTGTTTATGATATGTTTGTAATACTTGTTTGCATAATACCATTCAATTCCTTATAAATTTTACAAACTTCATCAAGTTATTATTATTATTATTATTATTATTATTACACACGAACATACAAAAATATTCCACCTCAAAACAAAAAACCTGGCAATTACTGGTTCCTTCACAATAAGAGCAAATGCCACTCTTCTTCAGGTGATTTAAACACGGCTTTATCATAATAAAATTTTAGCAACAAATCTAAAAATGAATGAAAGCTATTCTGGGTATATTTATATTATATAGATTCAGGAAACTGCGTCCTGCAACAGCAAATAAAATGTTATTTTTGAGGAGATGGTGCGGATATGGGTACCAAAACTAGCTGTAGCCCACGTGCCCACAATCTCTTGAATCCGCCTCTGGTAAGGATAACCCAACTATATGGGATTCAGACTTAAAATTATCTAAAAATTGTAAAACTATGTAAAGCAAACTCACTATACCAATAATTTCTTTACAGCTATGAATAAATCACAAGTAAATTAAATGAATAAATGGATACAACACTAACATAATGTACTTTTCAGACAAGCTGGTATATTTAAAACAAGAGCTTTGGAACAAACTTCTTAAGGAACAAAATAAATGAAATACAGTCAACAATCCAAGAGCTCTCACTCTGTCAAGTCTTCACACGGGACTATACGTGGGTACCATTGATTTAATCTGCTTAAAGGCCTCCGGGCCACCGTAGTGTTCCAGTAGTTGCAGAGTCTCCTCAATCAGATCACCAATGCTCTCTTTTTCCCTCCGGCTCTCGATGGCATCACCGATGTTTCTCTTATTGTTCTTGAAGAGGTTGAAAACGGGCAAAATCTGTTTAAAGTACGGCACCAGAGCTACCCCGATCCCCTCTGCGGACATCACCAGATGCTGTATGACTCTCATGGTGGTGCACATCACGTCATGGTTTTTGGTGTTCAAGGCGTTCCTGATGGGGATGATGAGCTTGGGCAGGACCGGGAGGATCCTGGGGCCTCCCCGGTTCAGCATGTCTCGGATCCCCTCTCGGGCGAGGAACTTGTATGGGTAAACAGTCTCACAAAGTCCGTGAAAGAGCAGCGGCAGGTAGTATTGGTAGTCCAGTTTCTCGATGTCCACCTTCCACGCTATGGCGTTGCCTCTGTTGTTATGGTCCACGGAGATCGGGAGCTCCCTGCGCTCGTAGTAAACCCGGAAGGTGGTGGGTTTGGGCGGACGTCTCTGAAACACCCCTGTAGGTGGAGGTGCCCCAACCACGGAGTTCTTCATGAAGGCCTTGACGGTGAAACCGTCCGCTTTCAATTCATTCTTGGTTTTTGACATGTCACAGCTCCTTCCTCGGCTGAGCCGAAAAGATAAAACTGTTGAAAAAAGGTGACGTTGTTCCGATAAACATGTAGTGCCCGCAAAACTTAAGAGTCGTTTGTTTTTCCATGGTTGCTAAGGAGCTTTATTTCAAATAGGACTGGCATCTGGTTACCATAGTAACACTGTACACAGAAAAAGAGACGGGGAAATGCCCTCGTCTCTGGGTATCACTCCGCCAAAAATGTAGTTCCTAAAACGATTAATCAGATTTTCATTATGCTGCTGACTGTTTCAAAACGCTAAGTTTTAATGTTGCATTTCAACTTGAAAGAGGGGCAAACTTAGAAGCAACGTTTCATTTCATTTTATTAAACTATATATAAAACACAGAAACAGAAGAAACCTTAAAATTTATCTTATGTTGAATAAATAAAACCTAAAATAAAATAAACATTCATATGGTTTTATGAATAATTGCATCAAACTTAAGTTAGCTGAAGATGAATTAAGTAATTAAAACTGAGCCATGCACTTCTGGGGATAATCTGCAGCAGGTCATTATTATTAAGTTATATATGAACTAAAATACATAAAGTTTCTCTGCATTGAAACATTGATTACATAAACACATGCATAAAAAAATTGTCTCATTTTACAGTTGAAAAATTTCCCTTTAAAAGGTTAGTGAGCGAAGTAGCTGATGTCTTTAGTCCAGGTTATAATATTCCATATTAGCAGCTGTTTGCAGGTAAATCAGGTAAATTCAACACACCTTTAGATCAGATTTGAAAACTGTCCCACCAGCTGCATGAGACATTTTCTTGCACTCCTTGCATTTTTCACTCCAAAACCTTTCCTAGTCTCGTTTGCATCATTTGGAGAAGCAAATCTCCAACTCCACAATTCTGCAGAGTTAAATCAACACTTGCCGAGTCTATTTGGTCCTTATCAGAATTGGTGTTAATTTAACTCTTTTTCAGAGT